>OW679194.1:15148781-15455550 GCA_940337035.1 Agriotes lineatus | reverse complement strand
TCATTAATGACCAATAGAAAAATTAGTTCACGAGCCGTATCCAAGACAAAAAAAAAAATTCTTGGAAATTTTTTGTAGGTAGACATTACTTCTTTTTAGGGTTTGTGTCGTTACGATTTTCTTACCGAATCTGCATTCGAGCATTAATTCATATCCGGAAATTATTTTTCGTGCATTCAACAACGTCCTAATTTGCCCTCGCGTCCCGCTCGGGCAAATTAATACGACGTTGTTGGAACGCACTCAAAAAAATTTCCGGAAAGAATTAATGCTCTTATGAGATTATATGTGACAATTTTTTGCCCTTGAAAGCATTTATTTACATTTATTTAGTGGAAGTGCAATTATAAAAAGAATATGACATCTTAAAATACTGCATTGCAAACTGTCAAAAACTTGACGTAACATAGCAACCCGCACTGACTGCTGTACACAAAGTGATAACAACCCATGGGTAGTTTTCAATGTAAGGATAATCTAATTGGTTGATTTTTCCCACATGACTAGAAAAGAGTTAATTTCATTGGATCACAAATTTCAGAAAAAATTGTCTACAGAAATTTTGTTACTTATAAAGCGCAAGAAGGCGTCATATGCAAAATGCAAAAGTAAAAAGCAGTATCTGCGTGTAGAAGCCGCCTTCTTCTTTTCTTTTGTTAGATACCGCCTTTATTGTCTGTTTCGTGGACGCAAATGTGCAGATACGGCCAACTGCCATTTCATTAAATTAATAGTATCAAGTCTTCCATTATACAACATTGTCAAGTAGATGCCGCTTTTTCAATCTGTATTTAGTGTTCGGTCGATTGTTGCAATTTAAAGTCAAAAGGCGGTATCTACATTTTTTCGCTACAATTTCTTTATTTTTGATATAAATGGTGAATATTGTTTCTTTTTATATAAAACACAACTAAATTCATACTTATAATACAAAAAATCCACGGTTATGTACCGCATGGTGATGAAATATCAATAAGTTAAGGGCCCCACAGACGTTGTTCTTTTCTGGCAGTTTTGTCTGCACGGGGAAAACTGTACGGGTAAAAACGAACAACGACTTCAGCCACACACGAACGGATTGTTTCGTTCAGTTTTTCTGATATCACCGCTATTATTAATGGAAAATATATTTAATTTTATTGCAAATATTAATTGACAATCAAGTTAACATTACTCGCACAGTCTATTAGACATGTGACGCGATTATTTCGACAAATGACGGGCATTGTCAAGGAAACATTCGGACGTGGCTACCTATTTTGTTCACGCGGAAACCCAAAACGCTCGGCGTGCGGCAAAGTGATGAAAACGCACGCTCAGTGGCAAATGTCAACTTTCTGTTGTCAAATGACAGTGAGAAAAATCTACTTTCGATGTCAGTCGTCGAAAAATATGTTTCTTATGGTTCTGATCCTGGCGGTTGTAAAAATTGTATATACACGGCAGGGCAGAACACCATTTTTCCCTCTGTGTATTTGTAGTGCTTGGCATCGCCCTTGAGCTGCAAACTCACATCTTGGGAAAAATTATGCTTTTATTTTTCTTATAATGTATTATTTTTTCACATTGCCATTGGTGACATTAAAAAAAGTGACTTTTCGATATTTTTCATAACTGCTCAAAATCATATTGATTTCACCTAAAAATGAACTAAATGAATTAATAACAGATTCATCCATAATTTATACAGGGTCCGGCAACGAAGCGGGGGTGGAAGATATATCTAAAACTATGAGAGTTGCATAAATATTGTGTATATAAAAGTTGTAGGTACTAAGGTGGTGCATATACTAAAATAGTTTTGATTATACAGGGTGTCTCAAAAAAGTGTGGCGGATCAAAGTTACCTTTTTTTAAATAGAATGCCGTATAATTAGGTAGCTTAAAAGTTTTGTATTGAAATACTCTTCATTTTCATATAAGTTGTATGGGTCTAACGTCAACTGTTTTGGAGATATTAACAATTTTATGCAAAAAATTGCGGAACTTCAGGCGGCTGCTGTAAGCGACAGAAAACAATTGAATGAAGAAAACGTTACCAAAAAATTATGATTTTTGTAAACTATCTTTAAGTGTAAAATGGTGGATCTGGGTATTAATGTTATACAGAGTGCTCAATATTTGCAACTTTAATTTAGATTTTTTTTTCAAATGAACGCCCTATATATTTTTGTATTTCTGAAGAGCTCTTTTAATGAACTTTCTTTTGATATGTTACTTCATACCTCTTAAGTTCCAACTGTTTTCAGATATGCGAGTTTCAACATAAAAAACAATTTAAACCCCTTAAGATGCTTTATTTCAAGGGATAAAAAACAAACGCCTTTAAAATAATGATTTAAACACTTGCATTCTTCAAACAAAAAGATAAAACCAAGCTTAAAATACAAAAATTGAACCAGAACTCAAAACTAGAAATAACCAATACGACCGAATTTTGAGATAGGAAATGAAGTGGAAGAAGAAAGCTCATTAAAAGTACTTTTTAAAAATACAGGGATATACAGGTGTTCCATTTAAATAAATCAAACTAATTATATTTGCAGATTATGAATTCTCTGTACAGCTTTAATACTCAGAGCAGGAAAGGAGAACTATTTGAACATTTAGTGTAATTACGTATAAGCTTTTGGTGTATTGGCTTTTTTTTAATCTGATTTAATTTGACCGTGGAATTAATTTATTCCTGCATTTATCGTTTTTTTTTTCGTGTTTATAATTTCCTGTATCAACACTGACTGAATTTATATTTTCTAAACCTGGATTTTGTGCTTTTATTTTTAGAGAGATCGTGCGTTTAAATCACTATTTTAAGGGCGTTTGTTTTTATCCCTTGAAATAAAGCATCTTAAGGGGTTTAAATTGTTTTTATGTTCAAACAGGCATATCTGAAAAACAGTTGAACTTAGAAGTATGAAGTAACATATCAAAAGAAAGCTCATTAAAAAGGCTCTTCAAAAATACAAAAATATACAGGGCGTTCCATTTGAAAAATAATCGAAATTATTAAATTTGCAAATATTGAGCACCCTATATAACATTAATACCCAGATCCACCATTTTACACTTGAAAGATAGTTTACAAAATCATAATTTTTTGGTAACGTTTTTCTTCATTCAATTGTTTTCTGTCGCTTAAAGCAGTCGCCTTGAAGTTCAGCATTTTTTTGCATAAAATCGTTAATATCTCCAAAACAGTTGACGTTAGACCCATACAACTTTATCTGAAAATGATGAGTATTTCAATACAAAACTTTTAAGCTACCCAAATATAGGGCATTCTATTTAAAAAAAAGTAAGTTTGATTCGCCATGCTTTTTTGCGACACCCTGTATAATCAAAACTATTTTAGTAATGTGCACCACTTTCGTACCTACAACTTTTATGTACACAATATTCATGTAACTCTCATCATTTTAGAAATATATTCCACCCCCGCTTTGTTGCCGGACTCTGTATTTATACAGTACAGTAAACATTACGCTTCCATACTTTGACCAAAATTATTTAAAAGATATTTTTGTTAATTACACGGAAACATTGCATGTTCAACACATTGGAAAAGTTATTCTTCCATGCTCACGTAAAACTTTTACATTCGCCGGAAAACTCTCACTTTTCTAACTTGTAGAACAATCTACTATTAATTCACTAGCGATTTAAGAACAACTCGCTAGCATATAAACATTATAAACAGTTACTTATGGTTGCTATTATAGAGATAATAATAATAATGCCAGTTTAAAATGACAAAGAAATAATAATTAATCGAGTTATTTAACAATAACAGTAACGGCGTAACTGGAGACTTGAGTTACCGCATTTATATTTTTATGACGCTCAACGCCTTCCAGAGACGAGCGTTTCCTTTCCAGAGACTTTCAATTTGAAAATATATTTTTGGAACTTTTCCTTACTGCCAATCTCTAGCGTGCTTTAAAACTGTCTTTAGTGCAACAAAAGTTATTACATTTGTCGTACATTTTAAATGCGGCATATGCCGCGGGTTTCAGCTAGTTTTAACAATATTTTGATACTGTTTTTTGTATGTTGTGTGGGTACATGCGAGTTGCCCCAGCTATTGCATTAGTAGGTTGTTTTAGAAGTCAATCTTAATTTTTAAAAATTTTCTTTCTGTTTTACATGTGTTTTGAAGTCAATACAATGTGTAAACAAATTGGATTTTCTTGTTTAAAGTTAGTTTCAGCCCGAGAATGCTGGCATGGAAAATTAGCTTTCTGATTTTTTTTAGCAAATTGTGATCGTTTTTGCCTACCACTGGGGTAGTACTAGAACTTCATATTGACTGAATTATGTAACCGAATAAACAGAACAACTAATTATTCAAATATTAAGTCCTACAGAACGTCTTATTTGAATGTAAACTATTACTTAAACAAAATGGCTTTGTTAGAGTATAGTTTTAATCTAATTCACCATACAACAGTAAATAAAGTAAAACTTTCAATCACAGTGGAGGAAAATTGTTATTTAATTTGTATATCTTAAATCTGTTACCTTTATTTAAATGCTTTGTTTTCAAACATTTTGAATCCATTTATTAACATTACTATCTTGAAAACAAATTTTTATTTCCGAATTTTTAAGTTTCTTTTTTCCCATATACGTTACAAAATGTCCAATATTAAAACAACAAATTATGTATATATAAAGTTTAGTGTAACTATAAATAATAAGTTAGGTTAGAATATAAAACGTATACAAGTTCTTATATATGTGAAATTATCGAAAATTGATATTCCTAAACTATATATGCCTCAGATGAATATCGAAATGTGGGTACCCTGTATATATACCGGGTGATGACTTGCGCGACGCACCATAGGGATTTGCAAGGTAAATTCTTTATATTCAATTATTTGCTCGCCCAATTATTTTAGAGCTAAATTGTAATATTTTTTTTGAGAAACAAATACTGCATCCATTCATACTATTGCTAACAATTTTTAATTTTCCGGAACCGAAGGAATGCAAAAATGAAACCAGCATTTTTACAAAAATCAGTAATGCCATGGAATTATTGAAACAAGCCAATGCCAACGCAAGTGCGTGCTGGGGGGGCGACAATATGTGTTGTTTGTTTGTTTATCCTAGATGTTTGACGTTTATAATAATTCATTATTAATTATGTTCTGCTTAATGTCTCTAAGGTACCTGGACCTTGTCCATAACAAAAATGGTTTTATGGTGGACATTCGTTAAGTAAGCTCCTTGTTTATTGTAAAATATCCGCATCGGCAAATTCCAAACAGTACAACCAACAATAGACTGATACATTAAGTTTAAAACTACAGCGCACGTTATTAAATAATTGTAGGTGCAATAATGAAGATCAGAACTTACACCAAAACGAGAAAAACGACACTACGTTCAATCTTTGACGGCAGTGACTGGATGATCGCCCCGTACGCACTTGCGTTGGCATTGGCTTGTTTCAATAATCCATGGAATCACTGATTTTTGTAAAAATGCTAGTTTGATTTTTTGCATTCCTTCGGTTCCGAAAAATGAAAAATTGTTAGCAACATTATGAATGGATGCAGTATTTTTCTCTACAAAAAAAATATTTACACTTTAGCTCTAAAATAATTAGGGGAGCAAATAATTGAACATAAAGAATTTACTATGCAAATCCTATGGTGCGTCGCGCAAGTCAGCACCCGGTATATAACAGCACTACAAGCCTTGTAGGCCTATGGCTTTTTGTACAGTATTTTCCCATTCCTTTCGCCTTGTGGCCCTTTCTCCCTAGTTCGTTACTCCAGCTGACGTAAATGTTTTTTACCTCTTTCTTCACCTCGCCTTCGGTCTGCCTCTTCTTCTTACTCCTCCAATTTTTGCCGTCAGAATTTTGTTCGGTGCTCGCTCCTCGTCATTCTGATCACGTACCCCAGCCATCTGATTCTTTGCGCTTTTACCACTCCTGTAATGTCTGGCATCTCGTACAGTTATTTGATTTCGCGATTAGTTCTTCTTTGCTATCTACCATTCACTTTTATGCCTCCCAAAATCTTCCTTAGCACTTTCCGCTCCCCACACTCCCAAAACTTTCTGGTCCGTTTGTTTCAGTGTCTACACTTCACTTCCGTACGTGACTACCGGCCTGATCACTGTCTTATACACTCGCATTTTTACTTTTCTCGACACTTGTTTATTTTTTAGCATTTGGTTTAAGGCGAATACACACTTGCTGCCTGTCAACTATAAATAATAAGTTACGTTAGAATATAAAACGTACAAGTTCTAATATATGTAAAATTATCGAAAATTGCTATTCTAGACTATATATGCTCAAGATGAATATCGAATACCGAATAATTTAGAGCAGAGAAGTATAGTTTATTACATAATTAGATATATATATATATATATACAATAAAAATCTAACATTTTTACCCTTGCGCACTCTAATGGCGTAACTACAAGAAAACTAATGATGATAATCTTGCAACACTTTAATATAGGCCGGATGGCCGCCATTAACTTGAGTGATCAACAATTCGCGAAAAAATGAAAGATGCCTCGGTGATCTAATAATCGGAAACTGCATTGAGGGGACATATCTCAAAAACCATTTATCAAACGCAGGCTCATTCGTACGTTGTAACCTGTCATAGAAAGAAAAAGACGTGAAAAGACAGCAATTTACACATAGTACAGTCAAAATAGTGTAAAAATACCATTGACCTGGAAAAATTGCAACACAAATGATTATTTTTGCATTATACTCTGAAAGTGTGTATCTTAACATACTCAAAATCCCCATTAGTCCCAGCCCGGGAAATCAGTCAAAATCCAAGATAGCGGCAAAATTTTCCCATTTTTGCCTTTTTTCTCTATTTTGCTGCATTTTTTGCCGTAAAAAAGATAATGTGCACTTAAAATAGGTACTTATTATGTACTGAAGCATTGCCATTTACATCATACTTTTGAATTACTTTCATACGTATCGTTATACAGTGTCCGCCAAAAAATCGCATAATATGGAAAAAAAATTATTTTTGAATTTTCAAAAAAACTTTTTATGTCAATAATTTCTGCTTCTCTAAAAACTTATTTAGCCTCTATCATATACACCGAGTGATTTTTACTTATTGAGAAAATGGAGTTTTTCGAAATCGTCAAAATCCAAAAATTGCCCCTTTTCGTAAATTAAATAAGATTTCAATAAGATTTTTTTAAAGTGTGTTATTTTTAGCTAACTGGCAATCTCAAGTCCAGAAAACACCTATTTTTTTTTAACTTTAGCTAACATTCATTTCCCAATTTTTTAAATATTTTCAAAATTTCACATTTCTACCAAGACTTAATATTAAAATTCATTTTTTTTATGTGAAGACATTAAAGATTTATAATTGGAGTGAAGCATCATGGTTCTCCACCTCCTCGAAAATTTAAGGTTTATCCATCAGCCGGAAAAGTAATGGCTTCTGTTTTTTGGGATGCCCAGGGAGTAATTCTAATTGATTTCTTACAAAAAGGAGCTACAATAACAGGCAACTATTATACAAATTTAATATCAAAATTGCGCGAAGCTATAAAGGAAAAACGTCGTGGCAAATTGAAACGTGGTGTTCTGTATCACCAGGATATTGCACCGAGCCACAAGTCTTGTGTTGCTATGGCTGCCATAGCCAATGCAGGCTTTGAACTACTTGAACATTAGCCATATTCTGCAGATCTCGCCCCTAGCGATTACAGAGTGTTCGCCAAACTCAATGAATAGCTTTGGGGGAAGAAATTTTCATGCAATAATGAAGTAACAGATGATGTAAATCAGTGGTTTGCAGAGATTGGACAATCCTTCTTCCAGGAAGCCGTTACAATGCTGGAGCATCGGTGAGATAAATGCATTAGTCTTAAAGGAGATTACGCAGAAAAATAAGGTGATATAAATTTTAATTTTGTAACCGGAAGTTGGTCGGGGACGGAGCATAGGGATCACCCCTCCTACATTGAAATTACGTTTTCTTATTCTTGTAAGTCTGATGTGTAATAAAAGTTCATGTGATGTGTAATACTCAATGTGTAATACACAATACATGTAATAATTTTATTTATATAAGAACTGCCTGTATATTAATGACAAACATGGCAAATTCAGCTGCCATCTACGATTTTGACTGATTTCCTGGGCCGAGATTAATGGGGATTTTGAGTTAATGTAAGTGTGAGTGCGCACTATCTTTTTTACGGCAATAAATGCAGCAAAATAGAGAAAAAGGCAAATTCAGCCGCCATCTTTGATTTTGACTGATTTCCCGGGCCGGGATTAATAGGGATTTTGAGTACGTTAAAATACACACTTTTCACAGTATAATGCAAAAAAATCATTTGTGTTGCAATTTTTTCCCAGGTCAAAATTTATTTTGACTGTACTATCAATATTTACTTCCAATAAATGCAGACAAATAACATACGATGCTAGACTTAGTACGGAAATAAAATATTGAGTTTATAACCACCTGAAAGTGCAAAATTCTCAGAAAAAATCTATGGTCCCGTTAGCGAAAGTCGAAGATCATGGGTGCTCACAAACCAGGAACTAAGGGCACAATATGAAGGCCCAAGTATATCAGCGGGGTAAGAAGTTTGATGAATAATACTGAAGGCGGAAGAGAGAAAGAAGGAAATTACAAGTGAGGTGTCCAGAGGTAATGAATAAGAACCTGGCACAATAGAAAATTAAAGAATTGAGAGAAAAAACAAAAATCGGAAGAGCTGTAGAAAGACCATGAAGTGTGCTAAAAAGGTGGAAAGTGAACAATGAGTCACATTCAGCATCAACCGAATAACGCAAGGAAACGTCCTCTCATGAGAAGGAGAGTTGAGGCGCGAGTGAAGACCGCGTCTCATAAAACAACAGTATTGAAACTCGAGTGGGAGGTCGGGGCTCCTCGCGGATCGTCGCACCCTGGAGTAAGTAAGTAAGTAAACGCAATTAATTAATGCGAACCCAATACCAAACTCGCAACGTATACGTGAAGTGTTCACAGCATAATTTAAAAAAAGCATACACACATAAACCAAGCGCTAGATACGTGGAAATACACATATAAATCAATAATACATATCACTACTTCAATAAATAGTAAATCAGGCATAAACAGGAAAAGCTCAATATCATCAATACATAAACTTATTCACGCCAATACATTCTGAATTGCGGCAAAAATATTTAGTTAGAGTATTGTGGTTGTAGCTTATCTGTTGAATTCAGCGTCCTATGAAAATAAAGTCCAAAAAGCTGCCATAATCGCAACTGGAAACTTCATAAATACGAATAAAAGCTCTTAAGTACAAAGAAGCCTTGATGCAATAAAACGCAATTAGCGTTCAAATGAGAAGCACATTTGAAAACACTTACTTCAGATTTGAACTGTCTTGGTGACCCATCTCCAATCCTAAGTAGTTTAATAAGGTATGAAAACTGTGTAAGAACAACTTTCCAACATGTGTTTCTCAACCATAACTCACCATGAAAACGCTATATCTATTAAATTTACCAGATGGTGTTTTCCCATAATGCATTTAACTAACCGAAGATAAAGGAGTAGAAAAACAACGAATATGCAGCAGCCATCAAATCTCAAATCCTTTGAAGATCTCGATAGTTTGTTTTTACGAATGTAGCCCAAAGACACAAAAAGACCGATAAACTGTTTCACCACCGCGGTGTGACGAAATAACCCTAGAAAACATGGCCGTAGAATAAAGTTCGTAAGTGACCGGGCTAGAACTCACGGCGGCAACACCATACCCCAGAAGTCATTAGAAAACGTTTGAAGATCTAAAGCAATACGAGATGTCACGAGCAGATACGACCAGATATACGAATAATGTAATAACTGAATGACTTTGCATACAAATACACATAAGTGGGTCAAGATACAGTGTTTATTGCAGGCATCCACTCTAAATACATAAATCAACAACTAGTAATAAAATATTAGCGTATACATAACCTTCAAACATCAAAGCATTACTTGATTTGAAATAGGTAAATATTGAATTGCCAGAGCTAAATAATAAAAACGGTTTCAGAGGGAACTAACAAAACCTGGAGACATTAGACTACGCGTGAAGGAGGAATGCGACAATCCCAAACCAAAAGTATAACTGCAACTAAACGGCGGAAAACATTCTTTAAATATTCATAGCAATTAGGTAGCTTTTTGTGAAAAGTACTTACAGGTACCTAAGGTAAATAACTAGACTAACGTTAAGATATAAAGCAGAAATACATACTTACGTCAAAATGAACGTAGCACATTTTATAGCATTTTTCGCTGTTTACTATTAATGGAATTTTTAAATTCTAAACATAAAGCAACTTCTGGTGAAGAATTTAATAGCTGGACGGTAATTATTAAATGTTTTTTATTTCCAAATTCCAATTAAAAAAAAACAAAAGCTTCCTAATAAATAAATATGGGTAGTTATATTTGTTTCGTTTCAGTGTTGTTTGTTGCATTCAGTGTATTTCAATAGAAGACGAATTTACATAATAAATGTAAATTTACTATAAAAACAGCGAAGCAATAAAATGCCCCTAAAAAGTAATTTAAAATTTCGTGATTCAGCGTGTTAGTTTGAATAAGGTTTATTATTTTACGTTGTTCGTAATTTTGTTTGCATACGATAGCTTCATTTTCACTTTGTTTTTGGTACGCTTAACTCATCCAATTTCTCTGTCAATGTTTGTAATGCAGCCCCGGAAGGTTTGAACAACTAAATGTTTTCGTAAGAAGTGTTCTGGGCCGCTCAACATAAATTTTAAATTCGCCGTTTGCTTCATCAAATTCTAATTCTCCCGTATTTGTATTCATACATGCATAATTCGCCGAACAAATTGTTAGTGTTCGCTATGTAAACCCAAGGAGTGTAGCTTTGATCGTGGAAAGCGAGCACGAAGCGGCGCCCATACATCATCGGGTTACAAATTCTGTGAAAACACGCGTCAATAGAGTTTGTGTTTCTTTTTTGTTAGAACCGGGCGGGTTGCCATCAAAATTCTCTACATTATATCTACACCAACCAATAAGTGATTCCCTTTTACGAGAAAGAAAGATGAAGCGGATCTCGAACAGAAAACACCTTTTGTTGAAAGAAATAAATTGGTTTTATATTGGAGCTATATAGGTATTACCTTCGCTGTTATACTCGTGATGAGCTTGATTCGCGGGTTTCTTTTATTTATCCTTCGATTTGGAGCTGAAACGTGGAAAAGCGATGCATCATTGCTTGCTTTGAAATTGGAGAGATATAAATCAAATTACTGGGATAAATACTGCTACAACGGCATCGTCGCTTGGATTAAAAATGCAATTTGTTAAATCCATTTATAAAAGTCAACATTGAAATACAGCTGCTATATATGCGGAAAATATAGTTGATTGAATGTTTTTCCAAGAACCTACAAGAATTTCTAGCTTTCAAAAATATCAGGTTAGATTCCAGATTGAAATTAATCTCAAATGTGTCAGATCCTTAGGGCAGAACAAGAAGTGAAAAGTCGAATAATTTTTTAAAAATTTCAAGAACAACGTAATACAGAACAGCTTTTACAATTAAAAATATAAGACGGGGTAGTTGGTATTAAAATTTTTATTGCGAATCAATTTCATGAAATATTCACCTTACAATATAGTTATAATCCTTTAATGGAATTAAATTGAAATTCAATTAAATTTTAAGGAATAGAATCATAGAAATACAGAATAGTAATTTATTGTATCTTTTGGCAAGCGTTTTATCCACGAGAGAATGTTTAAATACGGGAACGAAGTTAGAACATTTAATTTTCTTGAGTGGAAAAGCGCAACCAAAACACTAATACAACAAAACGTTTTATCCTGCAACTCAAGAAAAATATAAAAAATATAACTTTTGTATTGACAGTTGTGCAAAGTCATAGCGACAAATGGGGAAGTTCTGAGAGATCAAATAAATTTATAATGAGAGTTGCCTGAGATTCTTGTTATACGTTTGGCAGTACTTAAGTGTATTACTGTCAGTCTATGTCAAATTTGAGGTTAGTAGGCTAGGTTATGTTTAAACACAGATTGACGCAAAACTTAACCTTCTAATTTCGAATTTGATATAGCTTGACAGTATCACCAACAATGCAGTAGTGGTTTTTCTCACTAGAAGCTTATGGGTTTTATCTCACTAGTGGATAAAGGGCCACTTTAGAGGTCTAAAATCGATCTAGTAGCCTTATTTAACTTGTTATTATTAACTGAGAAGCAAGAAAATGGAGATATATTTTAGGAGGACGAGATATATATCATTCGGCTCAGCTTGAAGAGTAGATTCCAAAAATATATAGAAACCGGAAATCGGATTTCTTTTCCGAGGTCGACTTCCGGTCAATTTTTTTTTCATCTCGTGTTAAATTCTTAATGTCCAATTATTGCTCCCCTAATTATTTTAGAGCTAAAGTGTAAATACATTTTTTGTAGAGAAAAAAAATACTGCATCTATTCATACTGTTGCTAACAATTTTTCATTTTCCATAATAACAATTCCACATTCACTATATTATATATAGGAATAAAAATTGCTGTGAACCATTCATTTGTAAAGCTTGTAACTAGGATGTGTTGGTACTTGCTAAGTGCATATTTTTAAAGTTTACTTGTTAAAATAATAGCAATTAATTCAACAAGGGCTATTTCGTTAATGCCTTTTTAAAATGCGAAGACTCAAGTCCTTAAGTGTATAAAAATAATATAATGTACAGTCTCTTAAGCTGAAATGTTTCTTGATAAAGTTAAATCTCCCTTAGGACACGTTCCAAAACGTAAGGTTAGCTGCCCCACTATTTGGGAACTAGGATGAAAAAATAATGAAACGGTGAAATGGCGTGGGGTCTAGTTACCTACAATAAAATTCAAACGTCATAATTATTCTGATGGCAATAGAAATGCAATCGATATTTCAAAATTTGAGAAACTATTGTACATTCTACTGATTCAAGTGAGCATGTTCTTAGATTGAATAAAATAAATCTAAATATTATTAGTATAAACAAATCGCTTTGAGCGTTAACGCGTTTCGACTGCAATCAAATTTATGTATAGCGGTAAGCAACCACATTTACCGTCAACCTTTGAGTTGCTAGTTAGTGCAATTATATTTCTCATAGTTAAAAGTTCATATTAATATAGCTGCAGTGCTATCCACATATTAAATAACACTTTAGAACATAGACAAGTAGAAGAAAGTAGGTACAGCAAAACTTGAATTTTATGAAAGTATTTCCATATACTCAATCATAGAATTTGTATATAGATATATAACTTTATGAAAGAAAACCAGTAATGTTCAAGTTCAAGTAGAAAGGTCAAACTATAACCAAGTCAGTTGCGGTTTATACGTAACATTTTTGGGAGAGCTCTATGCTTTGGCAACTAATATTAAATGAATAATAATATTAAAGGATAGGCAGATTTGCTAGATCAATAATAATACAATTTCATTAACGGAATATTATTTTGAATACAATTTACAAATAAAACTAACACTGAAAA
Source organism: Agriotes lineatus (assembly GCA_940337035.1). Taxonomy (NCBI): domain Eukaryota; kingdom Metazoa; phylum Arthropoda; class Insecta; order Coleoptera; family Elateridae; genus Agriotes; species Agriotes lineatus. The sequence continues at coordinate 15,441,994 of OW679194.1, read as the reverse complement.
CTTTAATTTAGAATGGAACTAATGTTACACAGTTTTTTTATTGGAAAGTAACAGTGAGCCACTTTAATTTCTGTTTATTCTTATAGCGGTAGGTAGTTCAATGAAGCAGCAAAGCATGCAGCAACCGCTGGATGACCTGCACTTAAAGAATGTGAGTAAGCTACAATAAAAGTAGTAAAGGAAAATGTTAATATGGAATTTTGTTGGACAAAGTAGTACCGGTAATGAAATGTAAACTTTTAATGTGCACAGGTGACCGGGCAATTGTGGCGTTATTTGAATGTGCTACGTTTGGAGTTGGGAGTGATGGATGATCTTGTTATAAATTGAAAATAGATGCTACAATACTATTTGTGATGAAAATTTATATTTTGATATTTAATAAGATAATTTAATGGTTTTAATAATATCAATTTCATAATTTTAAATTTTAACAGCAACTAAGAATATCATAGTAACTAGACTAGTTGCCAAAAGAGATATTTAACTAAAAGTGGCAAACAATCTGTAATTTTCAACAAAAGAAAACATAAAAATTTTAAATGTTAAAATGAATTAGAGTGTATTTAATCTTAAAAGATTGAATGAGTTCCTTATGAAAGTGATATTATAAAAATAATGTATTGTTAATTGACACATACCTAATAATGGAATGTCACCATCCTAAAATGTGGTACAAATGATGGAAACAGTTCCTGTGAACTTGTAGGGGTTCATCAAGTAGTTGTAGCAAAGAACTTCTAAGCACCATGTCCGAAAAGGATTAAACTAACATTGTATATTTTAGATTGGATTAAAATACTTCTGAAGACAAGGTTTGTGACAAATAAATTAAATCATGTAACTACTTGAAATAAGCTGAGGAGTAATATTAACAATTTGGAATAACTAAATGCATGCCCCAACCTGAGTAAAGACTTTCAAGTTTTAAACATTAGTTACTCAGCTAGTACAGAAATGTATTTAACAGAACGCAATTAAGTACATAACCATCACTATTTTAACTTAAGTTAATTTGACTTTTAAAAGGGTAAGAAGATGTGGAAAGTAATTTTAAAAACAAATAAAGATAAAGCGAAAAAGATCAATTATAAATTAACAGAAAGAACATTACAATACATGTTTTGGATATATTTGAAATCCAAAAGTTCCTATAAACTATCACTTTTTGCTTACAAAAATAGCCTGCGTGTGAAACGAAAATAGTGTTTTCAACACAGTTACTGCTAATAAAACGTAAGCTTTTAGTTTTGTTGTGGTTTGAAATAAACCCCTCGAGAAGTGGTCACCCTTATTTCCTAATAATTTTACACTTTGCCATTCCTGACCATATTATAGCATTTTTTATTCAGTTCTGGCAAAAGAGATTGTTCACTCGAAGTCACCACGTCAACACCAACCTTTGACAAGTAAATTTGTTGTAATGGTACTCCTTAATTTCGGCAATATCCATAAAAACCAGTTTGCAAGGGTATATGACATTTGAAAAAGAGATATACAGTTTTGTCTCATGTTTACTTCAAATTGTATTGTGGCTAAAATATCGGACTAGGATACTTCATGCTCCTAAACAGCAAAATATATCTTTCTATAAAGTATTCTTTTAATATTCCCGTCAATTGAGGCAGTATCCTATCATTTTTTAGTGTTTTAAGGAATTTCTTTGCAAAGTTAGATCTTGGCAGGAAAATGCGTTGAAAGATTATATTCTCAAAATAATAAATTTTCTAAGAAGTGCGCTGTCCAAGGTACAAGATAACAGAACAGAATATAGATCAATTTTGTTAGCAACAATTTCTGTTTTTCACTTACCTCATCTAAAAGACGAAGAAAGTATTGCAATCGTGAAAAGATCACCTTCTGATATTTCTTTACATCTTCACGTTTCAAGGTCCCTAAATGACGAAAATCATGTTTTCTCAATCTCGTCTGTCTATCTGTCCGTTTTTCTGTCCGTCTGTTCATCTGTCTATTGGTAGTATAGCTTAAAAACTATTTGTTGAACGATATTTCACATGCAGATTAGATGTCTACCTGGTTCGAATTCGAATATAGTTTCGGCCAGATATATAAAGGGTGAGCACCTTAAAAAATTGTCTATTTTTGTATTAACATCGGTAAAACTAATTACGTGCACATATCTCATGCTTTTACCCTTGATGGAAATGGGACCGAACATACACAGGGTGAACATTGTAAGAAGGAGAAAAAAGTTAGTTGATGACAGAAGCCAGCCAACGGTGTAGCGATCGTCTCTCACTACGTTTAACGCATCCAAAGGACAGAAATGTACACTGACGGCCGCGAAGCGCAGTTAGCACGGATAGAATAGTGATCGCCGCGTACCGCAGTATTGTAGATAGCAATGTACAGCGAGCGATGCGCGCCATACTTGCGAAGGAAGTTCTGTGGAAAACACTTTTTCTGTACTGTTTTTACACTTTCAAACCTATTTACCACATGCAACACGGTTGGCTTAAGTGAGTCATGGCCGATGTTTTACTCTGAAAGTGTAGGTCTTCTTGTTTGTAGTAGACCACTGGTTTGTTTAGTTTCACGAGTTGTGGTTCTACGAGTGCGCTTGCTCAAAAGCCGGGTAGGTGGTTATACTTGCCCGTCGAAATTCAAGGAAGTCACCTTGTTAAAGGTAACGGCTACCACAGCTGCAATCTAGCCCGAAAGCTTACGACATTTAAAATTCGTGTTTAATCACCGGAAATCGAAACCAACCGGAATGGGACCAGTGGCCACCGCAACTGGCCGTTGCCGACTGGCCGAGGCTACTGGCCGCGAGACAAGTGGCCGCCAGGACAACTGGCCGCCGGGACAACTGGTCGCTGCCGGTACAACTAGAGTTGAAATACTTGTAAGTGGCTAGTTTTATTTATTGAAAACAAACATTGTCAAGGCCCCAGCGCTAGGCAAGACGTAAAATCGGAAGCAGTTCAAGAATTGCAGAGATTTTCTGTAAAATAAAAATACCTTAAAAACCTGCAACATAACAAGATATTTCTTTAATCAGCCCATTACAGAATAACAACAGTTACCATTATCACTGCCTTGTTATGAACCGACAGTGAAGTAATAACTCTAATAAAATATTTACAAAGTGGATAAATCTACAATATTTAAATAATATGCAAGGTAACAATTAACGCATGTATGTATATCACATATAAATAAGCTTTTCAATTTATACAATTTATCTAATGTTTATAAAGCAGCTTTCATTTCAGTTTATGGGATCGGTATGCCATTATGTAAAATGTTAATGGTATGTTTATTTCCGTTGACTAATTGCAAAGGGACAAATACGGTTATTTGAACTTAGTTGATTTATCATGTGCTTAAAGCGTTCTGTATTGACACATTCAGTGGCAGCGGCCAGTTGTCCTAGACGAAACCCAACTCCCACCGCCTGAGACTCAAGCATATTGTTTGCCTCAGCTGCTTGCTCTCTGAAACGTAGATATTGATTACTAAAGCTGATATTATATGCAAATGCATATTTTGTATAATTGATATGCCGGCGAAACCTTTTGCATATGTATACTATTATGTAAAAACAAATCATTTAAGCCAAGTTTCATTTTGCATATTTTGCATATTTATACGATTTTGAGCATACTTTCTGGATTTTTGCATATTTGGTTATATTTAGCAATAATTTGTAATGTATGAACTTTTTGAGATTTTTTTGTAAAATTTACTATTTCAATAAATTATTAATAAAATTTTTATGTGCAACTGAGATATATACTTTTACTTCCTGCAGCTGGAATGCAGTGCACGTATCGAAATAAGCAGAGGAAAGGGAAAGTCTCTGTTAAAATCTATAACTATATAAACATAGACTGCCAGCAACCCCACTTTTCCTGTAGAAACAATGTATAAGGAATCAACCAACATATAATCCATTTCACTAGCATTGGGTGAATAATAGTCTTGCGGCTTTAGGGGAAATCTCATTTTTATGTTGCTTAGAACGTAAAGTTGGCGTTGGTAGTCCATGTTTATATAGTCAAACGTTAAAATGAATGAGGTTTTTGAATAAAAATTAGAAAAATAAATATTCTTATACAAAATAATTTAAATTTTTACATTATTTAGAAAACTCCTAGTTATTTTCAAAAACAATAGAGCATATTATGTGCATATATTATAACTTTGGGTGCATATACTCAATAAAATGTATGCATATATATGCGCATATTTTCGTACATTTGAGTGCATATAATTATCAACTTTATTGACTACAATTGCATAATTGCTTTAGGCGGCCCCGAGTTGATTGCTTTCGCTTAAAGGTAGTTGATCAACTTCCAATTCAGAAGATACAAGACGGAATGACAATGTTGGGAACATAACTTACTATTTCTTACTTCAGTTGGAATCCCTAGTAAGCCAGTTGCTGGGTAATCCTATTCGGAAATAATTCATGGTAAAGGTTTTATCGTTTTAATCACTTAGGTTATGGCCCAATATTACTCTTCTAGGTTTTCCGACTTCGCGGAGGTCAGCGTCGGCTCCTAGGAGAAAAACGTGACCTAAAATTGGGCGTTTTTCAGTTTTTCGAAGATAACTCTGAGAAAACAAAATAAATAAAAAAAGTGGTTCATATAAAAGTTGTATTCTGCGTAAAATGAGTATCAATATGATATATTTTGATTCAGCAATACCTATACGGCCTTTTGTCAAAGTTGCACCATTCTGTCAACTTACCAAAACAATTTCGTTTGAGTAACAACGGATTCGTTTACTGATTCCATAGTTAAAAATTATGCAAAGGATATATTTGTTGATTAATGTTATGGTTTTCAGGTAAAAAATAGTTTTTATCCGCAAACGTCACAAAAGTTACAACTTATGTGTCTTTATTGACAAGGTAAAATTGTCACTTTATCTGCCTAAGCAGATAAAATAGCGACTTTTGCGTACTTTATCTACCTAAGCACATAAAATCGTCGCTCTCTTTCTTTCTTTCTATGTTTGTTCGCTATCTCCTCCGAAGATACTGGACCGATAAAATTTTATGATGGCTTAAAATGTTGCTAATATTTAGACTTAGATCGTAGGCCGGGTTGTTATTTTCAAAAAAAGTAAGAAAAAGTTTTAATTTTAATAAACCTTTAAGCAGCGGATCGGAGCATCTGTCGCCGTGGGTTATGGTGTGACAGCTGCTGTGGCCGCGTGCTATTAGCTCGGGTGATTCAGTATGTTCATATATCATTACAATACATTATTTCAACAACAGAGGTTGGCGCAGGGGTACAGTGCTCGCCTGTAACGCGGGTGGCCTGGGTTCGATTCCCGGCCAATGCGTCTTTTTTAAAATTTATATTAATGAAATTTACCTGAATACGTTTGCGCATAAAATAGTATATGTTATTCGAGTAAAGTGACTTTATGTGGCTTAGCTGAACTTCAGGTTGCCACATAAAGTATCACTTTTACTCCTAATAACATAATCTACTATTTTTTTAATTTTGGCTGAAAAACCATAACAAATAAAAAGTTCGAGAACAGGAGCCAGGCCATACTTGGTTGTTTTCCAACCCCAGTTCATGGACTTCATGGCGTTACCTAAACACATCTGTAGCTGCAGGTACACCCTGAAGCAGTGTTGGCGGGCTGCTTCCAGCGTTGGAGGTAGGAAAGCCAGATTGAAGTTCGTTTTCACTAAGATTTTGTATATAGGTGGAAACGTAATTCATTCAAGGTATCACCAGTCTTACCTCCATAGAGTGCTACTAAGAACTTTTGTCCGGCATCAACAATAATTTCCAGGTTGGCGTCTTTGCTCATAAAGACATCACTGACTTTCGAGAGATGTTCACCTGGCAAACTTCTTCTTTCTTTGTCTCTAAAGTGATGAAATTGTATCACAACCACTAAAGGCGTGAAGAAATAGTAAAACGTTTTCACTCTTTCTAAATGTCGGAAACCGTTAACTGAGAATATGATAATTGGTACCTTTCCTTTCCGTTTTCATGAAAAAAATCTTGATTGGCAGCGAGCTAATGCTGTAAGCATGATAAGAAGATCTGTCTTTGCCTACAAGAATAGTACATTTATGCTCTTCTGTAGCTTCTATAGCCGTCGTGATGATCAAGTGGTCTGCATCCTCCTTGGCTTGCTATACCAAAATCCCTCACTTAAAGCTTCTCGGTTAGCATGGCTATAAGCCTGTCTTTGTATCGATCGTTAAAGAGGAACTGCTTCTGAGTCATTGTCGCAGCCATCCACTTGTTGCACAGGACCTCTGATACTATGTGTCTCTTAGCACATCACAGGCGTTTTGCTGACTTGGTGCTTTTCGCAGGTAAATCTTCTGGGTACCCGTCAAAACAACAATAGTGGCGTCTTTGCTATAATGGTTCTCTATGTATTCAACGTAGTTGTTGATAATTGCTTCAAACGTTTCACCATTCTTCCAAATCACACGATGCAGGAGGAATCCTCCATCAGTAATATAGGCTGCACCAAGAAGGTTGACCTGTCAGTTATTGGAGCGAACAAATCATAAAAGACTGACTTAGGAGACTTCCTCATACCAGTTTCATCGAAAAGTGACAATGGATAGGGTGCCAACTCAAATCAAAGCATGCCACAACGCATCGTCCGTTTTCTTTAGCAGGACAATTCGGCAGAAAATAGTTTTGGGATTCACGGGTAAGTCTTCACTACCAATGTTCAGTTTGAACTTAAATCCTCGGATGAGCATCACTTGATTTTTCCTATAACTTGACTTGCTCAAAGTTTCCCGACCATGTGTGTATAGAAGAATTTCCAATTTCAAAAACTCTGTGGCAGTTTATTGTCTCATCCCCCATAATGCCTGTGCTGATAACATCACAAATTCTGAAGTAGGAGTGACCATGGGATTCAAATCAGTTCACAAACTTTAGTATATTTGTATTGCCACGCAGTACTCTAGAATTCCTGACATCGACATGTTGTCAGAGGTGGTGGTGGATGGATCTTCCACTTGTGAAATGTTACTAACAATGGGCATGGTAAAAATCCATTTACATAGAGTACTGTCAGAGATACCGCGACAATGACTAAGCCCACCACTACTTGTAAAAAAATGTTTTTTCTTTTAATTTGAACCAATAAATCAAAGCTTTATTAATAGTTGCTTTCTTTTAACAGCATTTCATGTCATATATAATCCATTTTAAGAGAATGGAATGTTAGAGAGGAGGACAAGCTTCCTTTGAGCACAAAGACTTAACATTTTAGGGAATTAGAAAAATTATCACAACATTTTTGAATTTATTATTTTTACTGATCAACCTATTTGATTCCGCTTAATTTTTTTTAAACGATTTTTTTTCGTAAGTTGACAAAATAGTGCTGCTTTGACAAAAGCCCGTACAGGTATAGCTAGAACAAAATATATCATATTGGTACTCACTTTACGGAGAATTTAACGCTCTTCAACGTTTATATAAGCCACTTTTTACTATGTTTTCTCTGAGCTATCTTCGAAAAATCGAGAAACGCTCAATTTAGGTCACGTGTTTGCTCCTAGGAGCCGACGCTGACCTCCGCAAAGGGAGAAAACTTAGGATAGTAATAATGGGAGATAACTTAAGTGATTAAAGCGACAAAACCTTTATCATGAATAATTTCTGATTTAACGCTCTTCAACGTTTATATAAGCCACTTTTTACTATGTTTTCTCTGAGCTATCTTCGAAAAATCGAGAAACGCTCAATTTTAGGTCACGTGTTTGCTCCTAGGAGCCGACGCTGACCTCCGCAAAGGGAGAAAACTTAGGATAGTAATAATGGGAGATAACTTAAGTGATTAAAGCGACAAAACCTTTATCATGAATAATTTCTGAATTGTGTTACTTTTTATCCGCAGCAACTGGCCTATAGTTTCATTATTTGTGAAACATATACAGTGGGTCGTTTAGTAAATTTAAAATGTTAACAATTGTTTCATAGCTAATATGAATTTTATTTGTTACATGTAACAGTTACTCCAACATTGTGTTACGCTCATTTTGTCGTTTTGCATGCAATAGTTGAAATAATTAATTAGATTTCGCAATTCACATTTATTTCGTAAAAATACAATAATTTTCCCGAAGTGGTTAGGCAACCCTAATAACATCATTCTCAAATTTGAATAAGGAACAGCTCTGTCAGTTGTGTCAGTTTAAAGCACACTTTGCATTCCTCAGTTTTTCTGTTGGCCCACTTTCAAATTTTTGGAACTGCCTCAACAGTCTTGGTGGCCTACTTTATTTTTGGAAGGATATGAGAGGCATCGCAACCCCTTTTGAATGTTCCGGTGATTTGGTTGGACGTCCTTTCTTCGCATGCTTGACTGAACGATTTGGCTGCATTACACTTTAAGGTTAGTAGTTGGTAGTTACCTACGGTTTTCTCTCTTTAACGCCGAAATCTACCTGAAAAATTTGTATTTTTAGCATTTTTATGTTACCCTGGAAATAAGTTTCTACTTGGATTGGTTCTCGTCGTGTTGGTGTAATTGGTTTTACCTGGATCACGCTGTGCCTTACGAGCCGCCTGGCAGGGACGGGCGCTGCAGCCTAGGTTTGCTGCCATTCCCCCTGCGAGCGCTACCTATTAGCACATGCCCAGGGTCATCTGCATCCTGGGGTGAGGCCGTCTCCATGGCCAGCTTACCTGGTTGTCTCCTCCAGCAGGTCGTCCCCCACGGGCCGTGTGAATCTGCGGTTTTGTAGTGTTTTAGTTTGTATTGTATGTTAATTTAATTTGATGAGTATGTCCTTTTGAACTGCTATATTAGTATTTTGCGTATAACGACTTCGGGTGCCTATTTGAGTTATTAGATATTGGACTGATAGTTATTAGATATTGGACTGATTCGCTTACCTGTTACTTTAGCAGACATGTTTAGATTGCTTTGATTTGTGTTGCGGGTGATTTTGTAATCACTTAATTGTACGCAACGTCGTGTAGCGCATTAACCTCGACGTCAATTTTGAGTTTGCTATTAGAAATGTCAATTTTGTGCTGTGGCTATGCCGCCGCTTACGGGACTTTTATTGAGTTTAACTAGCTTCCCGTTTTTGGAATTTTTATAGTCAAGTTTAAGGGTTAGGATTACAGCAAGTACTGACTTCGAGCTTCAGAGTACACACTAACTATGAATTTCTTATAGGACGTAGCACCCCTGTGATATCTCATAACTTGCTGGTACCGCCCGATCTAAATTTTGTGTGCCGTAAAGTTAATTTATTAAGCCATCCATCGGGATTGAATATTGGCCTTAAATTATGCTTGCGCTATTCGCATTCCTTTGTTTTGCACTGCGCTTAACGCGGTATACTTGAGTATTTAAAGCTTTCTTTGATTTTGATCGTAGGTTAATGTAGTCATGCCACGTGTTGTGTCATTCTCCGCTTCACGGTAACCGCCACTGTATTTAAGTTTAATCCTGCTACTGCATTTATCTGATTGGTATAAGATTTGAACACTAACTAGGTGATTACTAAGTAGTATCTAGCGCCCTTCTGGCTGGTTTGGTTTTACATGACACTATATAGGTCAACTTGTAATATTTACTTGTGATATTTATTTGTGACAATTTGTATTGGTTGTGATATTTATTGGTGTTATTTATGTATTGACTGTGATAGATCTATATTGGTTGTTGATTTGTTTTATTATGTATATTGGTGGTATGTGTTTCGTATGAGTTTGTTGATATTGATTGTTGCACTATAGAACCATATTCCAAATAAAGATTGTTACTAGTTATTGGTTCTGCTGTTATTTTGATTTTCTTGGTATATCTCTGACCTTGGGGAGGTCCGACCCAAGGATTTGTCTACGTCGAGGACCTGACGCCCTCTCCATAGTTTTCTTGCAGCTTTGCTGAAACCCCGACTCTCTCGACTAGTTAGCCAACCTAGGCCGATATTTACCAGCTGGAAAAATACCTAATACAACTTTCGCCAACAGGTAAGGGCCGTCCTTCGTCGTTCTTCGTCACAATTGTTTCAGAAACCTATTAAAGCTTTACATTTCTTATGTTTAGCAACACCTTTGTGGATAAAAACATATAAAACATAGACCACAAAATAAAATCTATTTTACTGTAGAAAGTTTGTGCTTGCAAATTTTCAGGTTTACACAAGGATCTTTTTGAACAAGCTGCGTTTTTCGTGTTTCTGAATTATATATAGTTTTTCCAGATGCAAGTTTTAACTACCATTGAACCCTTGCGTACCCTGTACTTTATGCTACCTGGGATCATGTTACTTTAATGTTAACATTTTGAGATTTATTTACTAACATTTGCCCTAAACATCTAAGTTACCTTAGTTTCCCTTAAGCTACCTAATGGCTGTGCAAACATAAACGATATAGGTGGCTTTAAATGACACCTTGAGGTTCGTTGCAGTTTATGCGATTGGCCCGGATTCTCTATTCTCGAATTGTCTGAGGTTTCCTGATTAAGTGTTTACTTTTACTGTTGAAGGTTGTTAGCTGGCATTCCAGTGCAATAGACAGTGTGCCTTGTTCCACTTGTGTGAATTTATTGACATTTCTTTCCAAGTAATAATTTTTTGAATCTACAAGAGATTCCTTCTATCGTTTTGTGACATTGCGTAATTTCTAGGTCCCTGTGAAAAGCGACATGTATACATATACATTTAATTAGCAAATAAATATCATGATACTACCTTAGATAGTTTATTTTGTTTGTTCTATATGTAAAAATTTCAGGCTTATTGGAAAATCATGAGAACAAAATGTATATTACAGTAAATTAAAAGTTTAGGCAGGAATACTGTTTTAGTTTCCCTGGAATTGCGGCAACCATTTCTACTTCGGTGTACGGCAGGCGAAACGGGTTTTCGGAGCGCCTCCTTCCGAGATTCGGGTGTCTGTCGTGCCTTCGGCTCGTAACTCGTCGTGAAGCTCGAATGTGTCGGCGCCCTTGATTTCGAGTTGTCAGATTAGCCGATTTTCTTTGTGTTAATATAAACACAGAAGCAAATTAGTTTATGTACGGTATTTCTTACCCTGGGTGTGCGACTACAATTGGCGCCGAAAAGAGCCCGGGGCACAATATCGTCCTAGGGGGATGTTGCCGTGTGGCTGTTTGTTCTTGCAGGTCGTGGACAGTTTCCTACGTCTCAGGGAGCCTTCCAGGTACGTCGTTAGCTATAATCTGAATAGTTAATAAATGCTTGACTGTCCGCGCAAGTTTGTAGCTCGACTTTCTGCTTGTATTATTATGGGCTAAATTTAATTGTTCCGGGTCGGGGTTCAGATATTTTATTAATTATCAGCGGATGGAAAACTTTAGACGCCGGTTTACGGGATAATAAAGTCAGTGATTTAGGCACTCTGTTGGAGTCGCCAAATCGAAACTGTCTTCCAGGATTTTTAAGAGATAATTAAGTCAGTGATTTGGGCACTCTGTTGAAGTCGTCAAATCGAAACTGTCTTTCAGGATTTTGTAACCAAGGGATTGTTTTTCCAACCCCCTGGCTACCAGTTTAACGTGCTGCCACGTTTGTGTCATATAGGGGTTGGTTTAAACTCGCAGATCACTATTTGCAAGTAGGGGATTGTAACCCTTGTGCTGTCCACTATTAGTAATCGTAGGAGTTGTACTGTTGAGTTATGGTTAAATAAAACACCCACAAACGAGTAAATAAACGTATATTAGAAGAACTTAGAAATTCAGATCAAATACTCTATCTGATCAATGGTTAATTAATTGTAGCTTCGTAAAGAGGATTGAACAAAATGATGCTTAATTTTTATGACATCAATTTACCTTGGAAGGGAAGAATAAACATAGCAGCCCTGGTTTTAGTTGCTTAATAAATTACCGTATTAATTTCTGACCTTTACTCCAGCGCTGTCCTTGGTAAACGTGGTGATTGAATTTTACTTTACTTGGTACGCCCGATTGTATTATGGATTTCGAAAAGTGTTAGGATGTTACTTGAATGCCCCTGACTTCATTGGGATTCCTTTACTTTTGAGTGGCTTGGCACAACACTAGCTCACATATATTTTAAATAGAACTTTCAATTTTAACTTAGGTTATTTCGCGTGGCAAGCGACCTGCGCCGAGGTGCGGTACGCCAAAAGCGGCTTACCCCGGTAATTAATTTATCATCTCGCGGAACCCCGGGGAAGACTGCCTTCGCCGTCCGCGTTCCCCAAAAGGTCAATTCGTTTCGGGACGAGCCGCGGGTGTTTCGGACTTTTCCGTTTAGCAAGCTTGCCCAAAAGGCTTTTTTTTGCAGCTATCGGAATTGTAGACTATGCAAATCTCACTCTACGATTTGCGCGTGAGTGCTGTTTCGACATTATTTCTGCTTTCTTTAAATTCCTTGAACGCGTTTTGATTAGACTGGCACCGGATGTAACGCAATCCTTTCTTTCAAAATGTAGCTTCTTGCGTTTTTGATAAATAAACTTTTTGCATGGGCGGCTTTGATTTATTCTTCCTCATGACAACTTAAAATCTATAAGATTTATAAATATAAACGCAATTTCCTGCGGGTTGTTACAATTTTTACAGGATAATTAAGCCAGTGATTTGGCACTCTGTTGGAGTCGCCAAATCGAAACTGACCACAGGATAGTTCTGGAGCAGATACCGGTAAAAGAAAAATCTCTCGGACGGGACAGGAACGGGAACAGGAATGGGAATCTATCGGAATTATATTTGGGAATTATGAATTGGGAATTCTCTCAAAATGAACGCTGCAACTGCTTTTATATGTTTCGTGTCGTTTTAAGTCGCCACTTCGGATATCCTTCGGTGGGGGAAAGCTACGCGAGGATAGACTTTAGGTGTTTACCGCGCAGCTCGGGTTTGAGCTCGTTATCTCTCCTTCGGTCGTCGGCAAGATGCAACTTGCGATAACGCTTGACTGGGCGATGCATAAATTAAATACATTTTTAATGTTTGTTTATAATTTATGCGGAAGCTAGTGTTACAGTTTTAGCTTATCTGACGTGATCTGTGGGGTTTTGGTTCGTTGCATAATGTGCTTTACGAAGTTGTGAGTTCGGTTGACGTAAGCTTTGGATAGTCGTTTAGTCTTTCCAACTGATCGGTTTTGTTTCTGTTGCTAAGTGAACCAAAAGTAGCCAATAACCAATTACTTTGCAATCTTCATGGCATAGCGACTTGTTTTTAAAGAGGGATTTTGGTGTTTCCGAATATCGTTGGTAAGTGATGAGATTTGGAAAAATCTGGTGTGATACACTCACACAACTTCCTTTTACAGTGATCTTATAATTAGTCAAAAATTTAATTTTTAATTTTTAAGCATTTGTCAAAAATTTTCAAAAATTACGAATTCTACAAAAACGGTACAAAATAGAGCGTTAGTTGAAGAGACAAATTTTCTCTAAAATCTTAAGCAGAATTCAAAAATGTAATAATATACCGGGTGTTCCATTTAAAATAGGAGTTAATAAAAAAAATTGAAAAAAAAACAAAAGAAACCCACTTTAGAAGTTTTCAACTGGAAAATCACCTATGTCACGTCAATGCACATTAAAAATGTAATAAAAATGTAAAGTTTGAAAAAAATCGTTAGAGCCGTTTTTGAAAAAATCGAAAAAAACTGAAAAATCACAAGAGTAAACACCTACTTCCGGTTATGCGATTTTCTTCAAAAGCTTGCTGTCTCATCTACATAGTACACAAAACTTATATATGAAGTTTCAATGCCATACCTCTTTTTGTTTTTGAGATATTCTGTTCACAGACAGACAGACAGACACACAGACAGACACACAGACCAATGAAAAAAAATAATATGTTTTTTGGGATCAGGGGACTCTAAAACGTGAAGATCTGTTGAAAACTCAATTTCGAATTTTTGGGGTGAATCCAATACTTCCTTTATCGTAAAAGGAAGTAAAAAACACTGTGATATTGAATTTAGATGGAAAATTGAATTTTTGGTAAGTCAGGCCGTGAAGGCACGTTTTGGCGCTTTGACTTTATCCCATTTCATTTCATTTTAGACGCTATTCGATAGGCCAGAGCTTCCTCTGGAGATTGGAACATTAAGCCGATCCACAACTGAAGTAAGCGCCTGGAACGTAGTTGCATTTTACTGTTACATGACTTTTAAAGTGTTTGTAATAATTACATTTTAGTCTTTATGCATATATTGCAATGATCCTTGTCTTTAATGTTTAATAATATGTAAACAAATAATTCAAATACAAAAGATCACTACAAACCTTTTTGTTTACGTTGTTTCTTATTTAAAATCAATATTTGACTGACTAATAATATTTACGTGGTTCGTTCTATTCAAGTGTTAATCGTCTTTTGCCCTTTTATTTCAAATTCACCAATCCGTAATTAGTAATTTGGCTAGCACCGGAATTAAGCATGAAAAACTCAAATATCTTTACGGGTCTGAGGTTCCTTCTTGTAAATGAAATTGTACGCCACTGAAATGCATAGTTCAAATGCTCTACCATAACCTTGTAACTAACTCAGTCTAAAATTGACGTTCTACAGACATTTAACTAAGTGCAAGTCGCCTGAAAGTTTAATTCTGTATCTTGACTCGTACTCCTTCAATATGCGTGAAATAAAACAAATTGGAACTTCGACTCCTTCCTGTACTTGTATAAGTTCTGCTGCTACTGCCATATCTGATGCGTCCGTTCTTAGTATAAAATCTTCTTTAAAATTAGGGTATTTAAGTTACAAGCCTTCATGAAATTTTTGTTTTAAGTTGTTGAACGCCTTTTCCCTATCTTCATTCCAAACCCATTTCGTATTTTTCCTCAGCAATTCAACCAGAGGCAACGTTAAATCGGAATAATTTGTAGTAAACCTCTTAATGTCTTTAAGTTTTTAGGACGGGGTAAATTCTTTATTTCTTCAATTCTTGCATCGCTGATTGTGACCCCATTATTGCTAATTTCATAGCCTAAGTATGCTACATTAGTTTTCATGAATTGGCACTTAGCCAAATTTAGCTTCAAACCGTTTTCTTTCAAAGTGCTTATTATTAATTCTAAATGTTTCAGATGTTGCTCCACATCTTCTGAAAATACCAAAATGTCGTCTACGTAATGCACGCAAAAGTTATCAAATCTATTTAATATTTGTTGCATAGCTCTTACTAACGCTGCACGTGATGTCGTCAAACCAAACGGGACCACCTTGAATTGAAAAATTTTCCCCTCTATGCAGAAACCCGTATACTCTCTCGAGTCCTCGTGTAAAGGAATCAACCAAAATGAATTTTTCAAATCTAATTTTGATAAAACTTTCTTGTCACAAATTTGACTTAATAAGGCATCAATTGTTTGCGGACTTTCATATTGGGGTTTAGTAATTTGATTAATCCTACGTGCATCTAAACATAACCTAAGACTACCATCGCCCTTTTTCACCACCACCATTGGATTAACGAAGTTTGTTTTCGATCGTTCAATTACTCCATCCTCTAACATTTGTTGTACCTAATGTTTGACCTTTTCGCGCTGTGCAAATGGTATCGGATATGACTTTGATTTAAAACTTTTTAATTCGTCCACAACAAGCTTATGGCAATATTTCGTTGCTTGTCCGGTTTCTTGATTTATAATATCTTTATTTTGTTCAATAATCTCAAATATTCTGCCCTTATACTGTAGATAATCGTTCCCGATCTGTTCATCATCCAACATACTTTCTAATATAGCATAATTATTAATAATAACTTCGTCTCCGGCTCTATTGGCTCGGCAACAAATTATATCATTGTCTCCCGCACATTTTGCTGGGCAACAATTTATTTCGGCTCCCGCTGTTATCTCAGCTGGGCCATCATTTCTTAGCTCATGACCTTTACTGGACCATGGCGTAATCATTTCATTAATTTGGATGCACTTTTGCTCTCCATCTATTTTTATACCTACTTGCTGAATGATATCCACACCTAACACAAACTGTACATTCAAGGCAGCTACAATATAAAATCGAACATTAAACTCTCTTTCATTCACGTTAACTGTTATTGCCAATACTTTATTAGTAGTTGAAATTTTCTTTCTCGTTGCCGACAGTAAATCAATCTTGTTTACCTTTATGATATTGCTTTGTAAGCTACCCATATAATTATTGATAACTTCCTCCTTTACCAAAGAAACCATTGCCCCACTATCACCCAGCCCATCGTATATTTGATCTAAGATTTTTAACTTAATAGATGGTAAACACGAGTTTGTTACGTTCTTCTCTTCTTCCTCTAACAAATATTCCCCCCGATTCTCAAAAATGGTGGCAAAATTAGCGATGTACCTAAAACTACGATTATTGCTACTATTTATAATATTTACAAAAATTGGGCTTTTTTCACCCCCGAAGGCTTATCATGTACTTCGACAATTTCTATTTTGTCTAAGTCTTCGTCATTATTTTGGTTTGTGTTCCTTGCCATGTAAAGAGGGTTTATGTAAGATTTGTCCTTATTCGGTGTCTTGTCCAACTCCTGGTATCTTCTTTTGTTCCTCTCTTCTATGAGTTGATCATAATTCTTCCTTTGTTCCCCCCTATTTTGATTAAACCGGTTCTGATACCCCCAATTGTAATTAAACAATCTGTTTTGATTATTATTCCTATTGTAATTAAAATTCCCCTGATTTCTTCTGTCCGTTTGATTAAAATTGTTACGATTAGAATAATTATTGTTTGACCTAAACTTGTTATCTAAATTATCATCCAATTTCCTGTTATAACTATAATTTTGACGTTCTGTCAATCTGGTTTCGCCTCTCTCATTATAAATTGCTAGGTCGTAGTTTCGGACTATCTCTAAAAAATCGCGCAACGTTTTTACATTCTGCACGGCCACGGCTCTAGTAATTTCCGCTTCAATATGTCTCGACAAATGTTGTACAATTTCTTCTTCAGCTGGTTTGGGAGTTAAATACTGAGCTTTATTAAAACGATTCATCACATACATTTCTCGTGAACCGCCCTTATCTACGTACCGTCCTGAGGTTAGCTCGGTTCCCACCTGAGCTTGGTGTGTGTTGCTCCAATATTGGGCGATAAAAAGCTCCCTAAATTCCTCATAGGTCGAGTATTTTGGCTTGATAATGCTATGCCATACTTCCGCATTCCCCCTCATAGCCACGTTGATTATTTGTAGTTTTCTACACTCTGTTGTTATTGTCCTAATTATGTCGTCAAGTTTTGCCAAAAATATCATCGGTAGTTCCCCGTATCTGCCATCAAACTTAGGTACAAACTCCATACTAAAGCTAGGAGGTGCCACGCTAGCAGGGTATCCTTGCGCTTGGTCCATCCTCTCAGTCATCCCCTGTAGCTCCCTCGTGAGTCTGGTATCTACCATCTCGATACGAACTGCGTTCTGATTCCTCTCTTGACGCGCTTTACTAAAACTGTCTTCCGCATTCTTTTTTACTTGAGCTAGTTCTTGTGCGACTTCTTCTTGGTATTGCACCAACCGTCCCTGTGTTATTATTTCAAGCCCTATTATTCTGTTCTCTATTTCTTGTTCCTTCCGTTTCAAGCTTCCCTCTACTACTTGCATGACTTCTCTTTGTATTTCGACCTTTGCTGTTTCTTTAAAGCCCTCCAAGTTCTTTTTTAGGCCGTCAATCCTCGCTTGTACCTCTTCCTTATTTTTCTCCTGCATCCGAATTATTGTATCTTTTAAGCCATCTACCATAAAATTGGTGTGCTCGCACGCCCTTTTTTCTCTCTCTTCTGCCTCACTTCTGATTGTTTCCGCGTCCCGTTTTAGCTTTTGTACACTGCTGGTGATAGTTTCTTGCAATCTTCTTTTCCTTTCTTCTGTTTCTATTCTCATTTGTACTATTGCCTCCATAATACTGCTTAATTCAAGTGTTTGTTTCTCAATTTGGGGCTGTTGTACTTCAGGATGATCGCCTTGTGTTGGTGGCTCTTGAGTATCCATGACCTCTTCAGCTTGTTGCTCTTCTGCTTCACCTTTCTTTTGTTGTCTTCGAGTCATTGTGCGAAATTTTCAAATACAAACAAAGTGCTTTTCAAGAAAAATTTCCCTAACACCAATCACCTATCAATCTACCTATTTTGGTAATCCGAATAAATTTTACCTGTACCTACCTACTATTTGTTTGTTAATTTATTTTAATTTAATTTTGCCGCAGCGTTGGGCGCCATTCCAAATTCTCTTGTTTCGCTAATAACTCTTCTTTTGAAAACCTCCCATGTTGATAAATTTTCTCTATCCCTATGATAAGTTGTTTTTGCTTCCTACTCTTCGCTGCGTCCTTCCTACTTAAAAAATCAGATACGATATTTGTGTTTTTCTGGCCTATGCCTGATCTCAAAATCGTACTGTTGCAAGTACAACGTCCACCTGTACAATCTATCATTATGGAACGTTTTATTTTTCATAAACGATATTGCTGCAGTGTCAGTTTCAATATAAAACTTGTTTCCGGTCAAATAGAATTTTTACAAATTAAATCTTAAATTTAATACATTTTTACAATTAAACTTAATTCTATAAAATTGTCTTTGAAGTTTATGTTTATTGTCCTTTGATTTTCACTCGCGTTTCGCTAATTAACAGGCCCTTTTGTTCACTCATTTCACTGATCACTGCCTCCTTTCGTTCATTTCCTCTTTAGCTACTTTAGAGTTCAATGTAAGTTCCGCTTTCACTTAGTTACTCCCAAACCAATACACATTTTAAATCCAGCTATTTTAGAATTCTTGGTGATCCATTTTTAATTCATGATTCGCCTTCTAAATCTGCCTTTGGGTTCTTTTACTCCATTCTATCATAATCCTTCTGCCTCTCTAACCTTTGTTTAATTTTCTCAAAGAAATTATTATTTTATTTACTCTAGTTCAAATTCATTTGCGACACACAGTTAATTATTGCTCTCTGTAAGAACTTGCTTTTTCTCTGCATATTTTAAATAATGCCATAAGTTTAACTAAATTACTTTAAGAACTGCACACCCTTGTGACAATCAAGCTTCATTTCCTTCTAGCTTATTTAATTTATTTGCAATAATAATGGCTCAATTTGTCCATGTAATTTCATATTGACAACTTATGTGAAAATTATACAGATGTGTGAATTCTATCACCTGCTTTTCTATTTTGATTTAATTCGTTCGCACTGCTACCAGAGCTGCTTTGAGGGCTAAAGAGCATTGCAATATAGACTTTTGGTGTTCTTCATGTGTACGATTTTGGTATGTACACCTGAAAGATTTTAGTATTTCTGGATTTTGCGCATTCTCGTGTATGGATTTATATATGGGGCCGATATATTAAGCTTTATAAAATTTCAGAACAAGACTGTTAGATGGAAGGTTCTAGATGAGACGTTAGCTTTAGACATTATTATTGCAGGACGCTGAATTATACAGATAAGCCACGACTTTGCATTTACTGTTCCAGAAATCAAAGTGTATTGACATAAATCAGTTTGAGAACCTACGATCTTCAAATTTTCTTGTCTATGCCGAACGGAGGCTACTAATGTATTGCTGTATTATTAATCTATATTTATTTTTTACCTACCTTAGGCTATGTGTATATGTGCACTAAGCAAGCATTTGTCATTGCTATTACGCTTTGAACAAAACTTGGTCACATCGCTGCTTTAATATTAGATGCGCCTCATTTATTTTCATTTAATAATAATAGATTCAATATTTTATTTCGGTACGAGGAACTGCCCTCTAGTCTTAGTTATCTGCATATATACAGTTTGTCTAAAATGAGGAGGGCCAGTATGAGAATCTCGTTAATTGAAAGAAATAGAAACTTGGTTAAATTGGAATAAAGTGTAACTAAAGGTTAAACAAAATGGTGGTAAGAAATCTTTGATGTGATATTTCAATTTTGAGTTATTTTAAAAATTCAATTTTTGGATATCCAAAAGAATTTTTATGCCGTTAATATGAATTTTAAATAGAAACTAATAAAAAAAATTTATTGCATCTTTTAATGGGCCTAAATATTACATTATCAACTTTTTTATCCGACCTTTCGTCTTCGAGCAACCATCATCAACTTAATTTTTTTAAATACCGTTCCGATTTTCTGATGTCAAATTTTAGAAGCCATTTAAAGAAGGCAGAAATGAATTACACTAAATAATTTTAATCGTTAACAATCACGTATGGTCTTGGAATACAATTAACTTTCAATAGTAGTTGATTAATTTATTGTTTCTTTCTTACTTATAAACAATAATTAAAATTCGAAATAACAAGCAGCCAGTGTTGCTTATTACGTTTTGCTTTAAATTACAAAGATGAAACAAATGCTCTACGAGACAGGTCTATTAAAAGTTGATATTAAGAAGTAGTGTCAGTTTCGCTCTAACTTTAGTATTAACGTCAGAAAAAATACGGTTTTTTAAGATAGCTCAAAAATTAAAAATCATACGACTGATTTCTAAAGCTCATTTTGTTAGTCATTTCATTCCGCAACTTTATTCTAGTTTATTCAAATTTGTATCTCTTACTACGCATTTATGTCTTGTTCTTGCTATACTAGGTTATAGCTTATCAAAGGGACCGCGTTTAATACGTGTATAGCTCCTTCAATTAAGTTGCCATTACCATGTCACCGAGAAATCTTCAAACTTAAACTTGCGAGTTGTTAAATAAATATGTGGGGGGCCACCAACTTCATTGTTTAACAACATTTGGTTTTGATCGTTTTACTGTTAACTTTTTTTTCGGAGTAGCTCAGCTGGCCCATTGAACGCTATTAGCTACGGAATTGTTTTTGGTATTTACAGCTCGCTATCCTGTTTATATTGAAGGATTGTAAAATGATCGTTAATTTATTGTATTGCTATTGAGTATTAGATCGCGACAATGAGCTACGATTGACAAGTGGGTTGCCTGTGGGTAAGGGCATTCACTTACCACTATAGATTAATTAGAGTACTAGGTATGACTTCTTGTAGCTATTGGCTTGTTCGTTATGTTGTTTTAAATTTTGTTTTCCCTTTAACAATCTTGTTCTAGGATAATTAAAAGGTTTTTGCCTTATATAATTATAAATAGCAGTTGAAGGGAACTCCTGTTTGGTTCCTATAACGGTTGGTCGAAGTTGCTCAATGCCAAGTCTGCTTCAGAAATAAAATCCGGTGTTTGTTCTTCCGGCTCGAGTCACAAACAAACCGGAAGTCAGGCAACGTCTCAGTTCCCGAAAAAAATATAGCAGCCGGAATTCAGCCCTTGTTAACTCGTCGGCGAATCCTTCGCGAGATAAACTAGAACGTTATCAAAACGTAGTGTCGCGAAATATTATTTGACAACAATGGAGTGCGCTAGTTTGTCGGCAAAACAACACAATGAAGCTCCTCCATGCAGGAGCGGAGCCAGATACAATTGCGCGTATGCCACCATTTGTATTCAGGGGCTTAATGCGGGTTTCCGGGACAAAGTAGCAGTTCGTCGATAAGAAAGCCCAATACCGCGAGCAGCACTCGCAGTTACTTTCGTGCACATACACGTTTCGTAATGGCCCGCATCCAAATAAACCACCGGCGAGTTATTCGCGATAAACACGAAATCACGAGCAATAACAAGGGTTAATTGCACCCCCGGCGCTGGCGGATTTTTCGGATTTATTTTCAGTATTCAGGCCCGACACTTGTCTGGACGCTAATGAATATATTTCCATACTGCGGCAGTTTTTATTGAGTCGGTCTCTGTGTTTTTACCCTTATCACTCGTTTTTAGGAGCAATGTTGGTTTTAATGTGGTTTATTTCCAAAACAAAATTCTGTTGGTGTCCTTAATGTCTGTTTAGTCGGACCCTGCTTTTTTTAATTCAAACACATTCTGGAACGTCCCTGTTTTTACTAGAACGTAGATTGTATAATATAAGTAAAGAGAAATGTTTAGGTCAATCATGCATGTTTTAGTTGCAGACAATTAGAACGACACAGTATGTAGGAGTGCTGAACCAAAAATGTATAATCATTTCTTTGTTTCTCATATAGTAGAATTCTTACTTATACCACAACAGATAACTAGACAATTTCAGATACATATCCCGGTTAGGATCGTGGTCTCAATTTTCTTTCTGTTAAATGACAATCACTACATATTATACAGTATTTGATAATGTTATACTGTAAATTAATTGAATTTTAAGAGAATTTGTAATATAAACAAATTTATCTGAACATGGTCCGATTTATATCAAATGAGATATCAAAATGATGCTTTCGACGTAGGCTTATTATATAAAATATTTTATTATGGGATTAGATGTAAGAAAGTGATCAGTAATTATTATATTTCTAATCATTTTCACTTTTGTTGATTCGATTCCGTTGAATAATAAATAATCAGTTAATTTTTGTAGCGCAATAAATTTAAGTATTCGCTATTGCTTAAACAAAAGATAGTTTTGTATAGCAACAAAAATGGAACCACATCAAGGGGCACTTCGCATTTTACTGTTGCTAACACAAAATGTATAAGCCTTATCTCTCAAATTAGTAAACAGTTGAAAAACAATCGAACATTGTATGTGTTTATTTAAGTAACCGCTCCGATTATAAAAATAGTATCGGCTGTTATAAGAAGTTCTACTTAACTGCTGTGATTCCTGAGATCAGCAAGTGCATACTTAAATCAATTTTCGTGCACAAACAGAGGGAAGGTGAGGTCAACAATTAGAGTCGAGGATACTTCCTGCAAAATTAAATAAAGCGAATGAGCATAATTATATTCTACTATTCTACTACAAGTGCAAGATATTTCCTGCAAAAGCTGGTTGGAGAATTTCAGTTTCGAAATCAAGATGAGTTTCTGCTATTCTGGATATCCTGTCCATTTCCTTCTACAGCAGAGCAATTATTTTTGATTTGAAGCCATAAGTCAGCGAATGCGAGACGCTATAGTTCAATTCTTTGAACTACTGCAGTATTTTAAATCTTAAATTTACTATATTTATAGCCACTATGCTATGTTTTTATAAGTCAAGTACTGTAATTTAATAAATGAAATTACAATGTGAAAGGAACAGTTTCGCAAATTAGTAAGAATAAATGGTAAATAACAAGGTAACTAGCAGAGGACTCAATATGAAAGGAATTCTAAAAATAAATTACATGCTTGTAGTTGAAAAAATGCAAACGTTTCAAGTTCCATTCAAAATCCAAAGTATTAAAATACGATAAATTACTTGTAACATAAAGCAGTACGCTTTAGTCATAAATAATACAACGAACAGTCGAGTTATACAGAGTAATACAGTTGGTGATAGTGCGTGTGTTTTGGAATTACAAACCTATGTGACGATGCCTACGATACTGCTCGAGATGTGTTTGTTGATGTCCTATGAGCGCAGTTCTTGTACTTTTGAATTTTGTTTATCGAAATGATGGTGGCAGAAGATTTTTCAATGAAATTGAGTGTCTTTTATTCAAATATTACTGTTTGAAGTTATTTTACGGATACAAAGTGACGAAAATCCAAATAAATCAAACTACGACGTCGATTTTTGTAAAAATTTATGTGAGATGATATATAATTGCGTGATTTTTGTTCATTTTTGAGTTAATTTGTCGTTATCACATGCATATTTAATCAATTGTACAAGAATTTTTGTAATAAAAATGAACCAACAGCCTACGTAACTGAAGTTTTGTTTATCGAAATGATGGTTGTAGAAGATTTTTTAATGAAATTGCGTGTCTTTTATTCAAATATTACTGTTAAAGCTATTTTACAGATACAAAGGGGCGAAAAATCATATACATCAAACTACGATTTTATAATTTATTTATTTATTTATTTATTTATTTATTTAACGGTTAAAGACCATTTCTTTCACATACAAGTACATGATAAATAAGAAAATTTATACCATATATTACAACAATAGCGAAATAAGCAATTAACATAATTATAATGATAATACATACAAAATACTACATAAAGAAGAAATAATAAGCAATTAACTTAAAAAATAATAATCTGAACATAAATATAAGGTGCCACATCTTACTAATTCGTGTTTTGGCATATAAGCCTTCTAAAAGAACTATATGAGTGGGAGAAGAAATCGATGTCGCAATCATTACCTATTTTAAGAAGCTTAGGTATAGGAGCATTTAGCGCATAATTTTGACTATGGAATTCAAGTTTAAATAGTTCTTTTGATCTAGTAACTCTAGTAGGTACTACAAAATTTATTTAAGATTTTAAATAATAAGCAGAGAACTTGATTTTTACGGCGTTTTTCTAAACTGTCTAAGTTATACATCACACGTAACTCATTGGAATGTACTAAATTATAATCAACATTATTTTTGTACGCTAAAAATCTTAAAAATTTGTTTTGAACTTTTTCAATCCTATTTATATGACTTAAGTAGAAAGGTTCCCATATTAAGCTTACATATTCTAGATTACAGCGTATAAGTGAACAATAGATGTTTCTGATACTATTAGAATTAATAAAATCAGCAGTATTCCGTTGTATAAACCCCATTAATTTCAAAGATTTGTTGATAATATTACTTATATGCTGATCAAAGTCAAGTTTTGAGTCAAAAGTGACACCCAAATCTACAATATTATCAACAGTAGGTAAGATAATGTTATTTATAGAGTAATTAAAATGAATGGGATTTTTTATACGATGGAAACGAATTGATTTACATTTGTCGAAGTTAAGGAACATCATGTTATTATTACACCAATTGTAAAGCCGGTTAATATCCATTTGCATTCTGGTACAATCTTTTATTGAGGAAATGGGTGCATACATTTTTAAGTCATCAGCGAATAACAAAACTTCCGAGAAGGAAAATATCTCGGTTATATCATTGATGAAACAGTTGAATAGCACTGGAGAAAGATGGGATCCTTGTGGCACCCCAGACGTTACTTCAATGATATTTGAAAGGTAGTTGTTGATTTTAACAACCTGTTGGCGGTGAGCAAGGAATTCCCTTAACCATGAGAGAAGAGTACCATAGACACCTAGTGCCTCGAGTTTAGTTAGAAGGATCCCTTGGTCCACTCTGTCAAAGGCTTTGGAGAGATCTGTGTATACGGCATCGACTTGCACCTTACGTTCCATAGCTTCGGTAACATTATAAACGATGCAATTTCATTCTTATAATTTATAATTTTCAAAAATTATTTAGTTTTAAAAACATGGGCGCGTGACATCAGAGCAGTGAAGTGGCTTTCCGTTATACACCTTAAAATCCAAGGCGCTTCGGTGACCTAGCGGCATAGATCGATGCAACCGAGATGTGGATACGAACTTCGCGGATTCAAATCCGAGTCGCCAGAGATTTTTTAAAATTAAACATCCATCCTGTGAATGCAAGAGAGACAACCAATACCCACTGAGTACAAGAGAGACAGATTTACCAATTTAAAATTCAAAACGGGCGCTAAATTAAAATTAAAACTGGCATCCGAGAGAGGTGCGTGCGCAGAAAACCAAGATGACCAGGGAAGTTTAAATTAAAAAAATGGAACTTTTGCGCGAAAATTGAAATTAAAATAGCCGCCCCGTAATTCCGGAAGCAAATTAAAAATGGCCGCCACGTAATTTAATCAGACGCTAATGCGTAATTTAATCAGTAGCACATATCAAATTTAATTAGAGCAAACCGCGGATTTAACTAGGTCAAACCGCGGATTTAATTTGGTCAATCCGCGGATTTAATTCAAGGATTCGCGAATTAAACCGCTAAAACCGCGAATCAAATAAAAAGTGGAGGGGATAGGTGGCACCTTTCTACTAACCGGTTATTGGACTTACCATTTAGAAAACCCGTCGTCTCGCCAGTGTTTTTTAATATGTAGACACGTGCTGCAAAAGCATTCCTTATGCATGTTTGTATATACTAATTTGGAATATTATTTTCTATACATATACTGTTTCTGGCAATTTGGTTACTTTGAGCGTCATCTGTGGTGCAGGCTGCTTATTTGTATTTTGAGAAACTTTTTTGTGAATAATCCAAATTTAATATGGTAGCTACCTCGTAGAATTTTTCGAGAAATTTGACCCTTGTCTTCCCTTGTTTTTAGATTCTCCGAGAAATTTGACACTTGTCTTCCCTTGTTTTTAGATAGCGGTTTGTATTTACGTTATTGTAAGCGTGACTCTTTTTCTTGTTGAACAGCGTACAAATTACATGTGGTTCTTAAATTTTATAACGGCCGCTTTCCACCTGCAGGTATAAATGACAATCTTTGATATCATGGTAGTTTAACAAAATAAAATGGGTCTGCAAGCCTTTTTTATTCTCCAGGCTCCGTAATTTATTCAGCGATCAATCCCTTATGTGGGCGATCTCTACGTATTCTGAGTCTGTCTTATGGACCTGGAAACTGGTCTCGAAATTATATCTAAGTCTACGGCGCTGCTGTCCCACCTTTACTTCGTAAAGGACGCAAAGTCAGGTTTTCTTTCTTTTACTGCCATATCTCCGCATGGCGTAGCTGTATTGGAGCGATAAGACTCGTTAAAACTTCCAAGTGTGCTTCCCAAATCGTCAAGTGCTTACAATTGCTCGCGCCGCACACTTGGTTTTACCAATAGCTTGTTAAACTCTGTTTATTAGTTTCAAGCGTTAAATTTTTTATTTATTTGTTTATAGTTAACAATAATTGTTTATCAAGGTAGTATACGAGACAAATTTCATCTTAATGCCCCGGAGTTGAACAAAGACATTATTTGTTCTTTTGACGAAGCGTTGATTCACGTACTTGAAAACGCGCTTCGATATTCAAAGGCCTTTGTGATACTATTCGCGTCCGTGAATTACGTCTAAGAAAAAGCTTTTAGAGTGTCTAAGCAGACTCTTTTAATTAGGGGTCATCTTTGCTTTTCGGATGCCGGGGTATGTTTAATACAATTTTATTTGCATATAAACCCGCTTACTATGTCACATCATGATTTTATATTGACAGCCATGTTTTTCAATAATTACTTCATAAGTTTTACCTCTCGACATGTTCTTGATTCACGAACGCGGAGTAAATATGCATTTATTTTATGTTTAACCTTCTGAATTGTTTTGTATTTGTTGAACTCAGTATTATATGTGTATTATTTTCTATTTAAAATGTTGACGACGATTACTAATTTTAATTTAATCACTTTCGGTCTATCCTATGAATCTTAAAGCCTTGCTAATTAAATTTTAGTGATTGACTGATACTTGCTTATTTTAGTGATTAGGTTCTTGTAAGATACAAGTCGTAAAAGGTAAGTGGAGCTTCTTTAGACTGCTACTTATACTGAGGTTATCATTATTTCTATACGGAAACTAGCGCCCTTGTTATTTAGCTGCTATAAGCTACACTTCCTAATCCTTGCTTGCGAACGTATAATCGCCAAGAATTCACGTTAGGCTAGGAAATGTACCTTACAAAAATTGTATAGAATAAGGCAAGATGTAAACTTCCTATTACTGAGTTGTGGAATCACAACTTCTACTTCGAGTTTTAGTAGCAGCGGTTCGACGTCTTGGACGTCATCGTGTAGGTCTTCGTTGTTATGGCCTGCATCACTGCCCATAGTGGTTTTGCAGTATTGACACCATATCTCTATTACTTTCGCCAGGTTGGTAAGTACTTGCTCTAAATCGGATCTAATTATTAATTGACAAGGTTTAAAGTCTCTGATAAGTATTTTTAATTTATTTTTTATTAGGTAATTACTGTTTTCGATTTTTTAGCATTGTTTAATCCGCCTGCTTTCATCTTTTACCGCTTGGCTATCAGTTACGCAGTTTGAGTTCATATCCATGGTTTCGCATTACAATTTACAATGAATTGGCAATGCGATTTTCATTAAATTGCGTAATTCGCTAGCATCAGCATCTTAGTTTCAAGTAATATCTCAGCTGTAAACAACTTGTTCCTAAACCTTTACTTTTCGTTCTAGATATATAAATAACTATTCTATACTTATACACTAATTATGGTCAATGTACATTAATATCTACTTTATATTTTCGCATGCTGGCGGTTTACTTATTTTTCTGTTTACTACATTTTGGAATATCTTTGTTCCATAACATTTAATTTATTATTTCTAAAACACAACGCTTTCACGCTCTTTCAATCGTGTCTAATGCATTTTCTCTGCTGTCTTTCTCAATCTGAGCATTAAAATTATCCACAATTATGCTAATCGCTTTTTACATAGATATTAAGAACTATTTAAGCATATTAAGAACAACTAGTTGAAAAAATTATGCACCAGCCGCCTAGCGGCGAATTTGTATTTCCAGAAGTGCGTAATTGCATTAAAGCTCGAGCTGCGTACTAACATGTTTCTACGACCCCGGTAATTCCATTAATTAAAAAAGAAATGTTTTATTAATTGTACAATCAGTACTTTCACAACGCATTAAAAACAAATCGGCGTTGCATGAAAAATAATGCATTTATGTATCCCTGTATACAAACAGGTGTAAAAATATACGTAAAACTATAGTAACCAAGACGAAAAGCCATTGCTGCCGCAAACATGTATACAACAAACATAAATGAAGACCCTAGGTGCGCGATCGTCCATTTTACAATGTCCGTAAAATTAGCTACTTGTGATACAAGCGCTAAAAGTGACTGTTGATGTCACGTTATATGAAAATTATGAAAAGAAGCCGTAGGCTGAGTTTCACAATTAGTCCAGTTACATTAGGATCCGCCTGCCGAAAAAATCCAAGTGAGCTGAAATTTTGAATACGCCTTTATTTTGACATTACAAATAATGTCTCAAAAGTCCCCATCGATATCGCGCTTTCGTTTTGAGTTATTCAAGGTCAAAAGTCAGAGAAATAAGTTTTTCTCAAATATCTCACTTTCTATGGGCCGTAGGACTTTTTTAGTTATAACAAAAAATGAAGGCCAGGAAATTCTCTGCAAAAAAGATTATACAGGTTTTTTACTTACAACTAACAATTTAGTAAATAACACACTGTTAAGTTTACGATAAAGGAAGTATTGGATTCACCCCAAAAATTCGAAATTGAGTTTTCAACAGATCTTCACGTTTTAGAGTCCCCTGAACCCAAAAACGTGTTTTTGTTCATTGGTCTATCTGTCTGTGTGCCTGTCTGTCTGTGAACAGAATATCTCAAAATCGAAAAGAGGTATGGAGTTGAAACTTCATATATAAGCTTTGTGGACTATCTAAATGCGACAGCATGCTTTTGAAGAAAATCGCATAACCGGAAGTATGATGTTTACTCTTGTGTTTCAAAAACGGCTCCAACGATTTTTTTCAGACTTTACATTTTTATTGTGGATTGATTGAGATGAGTGATTTTCAAGTTGAATTTTAGAGGTATTCAACTGATAGTCCACAAAACTTATATCTGAAGTTTGAACGCCGTACCTCTTTTCGTATCTACAGAGTTAGGTTTTTACACAGTATAAATTTTACCATTGTAGGTATAGTAAATGCACGTTTCTAAAGAATGACAGATAACCTCAAATATTTGAATGTTAACAAAACTGTTCGAATCCCAGAAATCTAGGGTATTTTGAACACAAATAAACCAACAATTAATCAGTTCACCTCGAGTAAATAACAACAATTCAATTCAAATAATCCAGTTGTTTGGCTGACCTGGAATATGTTTTTTCGCAGTTATTTCTTACTTGCTCCCCAAATCCACTTCTGGTTTCTGAAAAAGTGATGCCAAGCTCGTAATTTCTTTCTGGAACGGTTTCAGCGGCTACTGCCTGTCTCTGGGCCACCAACAAAGCCTTCCCTAGGTGCTGCATCTTGCTGTCCGCTTCTCGTAGCTCCCAGCCTTGTTGAATCGGGTTCGAAAGTTGACCTCGCACCGGCCCTCCGTTGAAAGGGACGCCAACCTTATACCTGCCGTCTGGCGCAGCTCCAAAAACTTGTCAAATCTGAACTTCGAAGACAATTTCAAATAGGCGAAGCTCCAGGTTCAATTTGCAAAATGCACTATTGAACCCCACCAAATTAACCGCAACTGGCCTCGGCACAATGGTGAATAAATAAAACTCAATAACTGGCAGAAATAATATAATTTTATCAACGAAATTAATTGAAAACGGGGAGCCAAAACTACACACAAGCTTTCGGCTTGGCATCCCCAATAAACAGCTACAATTGACACTCTAGGTCACCATAGCAACATGTTATACAATTGGTTTAGTAAGTTTTTACAATCTTTTATCATTAGCTTTTAAATGTTTTCTTAAATATCATTCAGGAGCACTCTAACCGTACTTTTGTTGGTTTTTTCATTTTTAGTTAAATAAACACCGACTCACACGCTATTATCACTTTCTTGTAGTCTTCTTTAATTCTCATGTTGCTTTTCAAATGCTCTTTGCATCATTGTGTCTTCTTACACTGCTTAATAACCCTTTAGCTGCTTTATCGATCGTTGGTATTATGATATGGATACAAAACGCTGCATAGAACTTCTGTAACGCTTCGAAATACCTTTGTACTTAAGAGAATACATTATCGTGTCTTGACGGTAGATAATTAACCTGTCAGTCATCACGAATTAGACACATTTTCCATACCGAGCACAAATATTGAATACAAGCTGAACGCAACTCCGACGATATTGTTTTATTCAATTACTAACCTCTGTTAATCAAACTACATTTATTGCCAACACGCCTTATGTAATTATTAATGTTTACTAGTAACTTATATTGGTGCAATAAATACAATACCAATTCTGGACCTATTTGAATCTTTCCTTAGTCTTCCTACGTTAGCAATGCAACCAGAATTGCTGTAAGCATCATACCATTACAGTATAATATGTCATTTTTAGTTTTACAAGCTAACGACGAAAGGCTTAATTTTAGTAGGAGCCATAAAAAAAGTATATTTCGTAACAAGGGCTATAAGAAGCATTTTACGAGACAGTTGAAAAAGTTACACACAAGCCGCGTAGTGGCGACTACGTCATTCCACGAGTGCGTAATTGCTTTATAGCTCGAGTTGTGTACTATACTTTTTCTACTCCCACATTCATTCCATTAAATAAAAAAGAAATGTTTTATTAATTATCAGATCAGTTCTGTTACAGTACCTTAAAAAGAAAGCGGCTGCAATCACAGCCGCTTCTCTCTGCATCGCTCCATACAAACAAGAATATAAAAATATATGTAACTATAGCAACCAACACCAAAAACCATTGTTGCTACCAACATAATAAATCGTTAAATCTCTAATTGTGCGATCAATTCATTTTACACACACTGTGCTTAAGAACACACATACACAGTTTCTGTGAGTAAACATTGACAATTTACAATAATAGAAAAACATGATTACACAGTTGGTGAGTTGTACAATTTTGAACACTTAAAGTAGTGGTCGTGGAAAAATAAACGCTTAACTTTCCAGTTTTTATGTAAATTATTCTCAGTCTGTAAGTTTTTGGTTAAGTATTTACCTAATATTAAAATTTTACTAACCGTCTCATGTAATGGTACAATAATCTCCGTCATGCGAAGCGCAAGCTGTTACACTTTGTAATATGTATGAGAATATTTCACTTGCCTGATACTGTACGGCATTTGGAACAATAATAACAGAAACTCCCAATTGCGCTGGCAGACACGCACATTCATTAGTTTAGATTGTATTTAATCTTCTTAATGTCCTCATATAACATAATTAATCATCCGCACTAGCATGTTTGCAACTTTACCAACATCAATTTCAAGTAAAAACCATATATATATATATATATATATATATATATATATATCCTCATTAATTCAGTAACAAGTGCCTAAATAAAGTGCATGCGATTTCTACTGCAGCATTGAAATACGAAACGTGAGTAGGCGACTTGGCCATAATATTATAGTAAGCATATATCAGCACAGCCATTTTTAACTATGGCTATATGTATACCACGAGCACATTTTATCTTTGTTTAAAAAAGCCTGTAATGTAGTATAGTTGATAAGTAAACATTTTTGTTGCTACAAACTTACAGCCCACCTCCGTCAAGTGTCTATTGAGTTTTACTAGCAAATGTAAGGACTTACTTTTTAAATTAATATCAGAATCTCATGCCAAACTCTTTCATGTCAATCTAAATCCAAATCAATTATCACAAGCTCTAATCTTTATGTATGATCGGGCGAAGGTGGTTATTTTACATCCTATTTTTGTGGGCGTAATGTGTCCAAAGCTCAAGGGACATAGTTATGTATGCACCAAGGGCATTTATGGGCGAATATGTTTATGCCCTTTCGAGGGCGCCACGTAAACAAGCCTGAGAGCCTCTGGCTCGAGGGTCTATAAGTCTCGTGAGGACTAAGAACATTAAATAATACCCATGGTGCATACAAAGCTTTATTTTCCATTTTAAATAGGCAAATAAATTACAACCCTTAAAAAGCTTGTAAAGCAGTTCATATAGCCTTAGGGCTTAAAGAGCAGGCGTAATAATAACGCCGGCTTACTATGAGAGGGCATAATAAGGGGGGCTTACCATTATGCCCGTTCTTTAATCCCTAGGGTACTATAAATTGCTTGATATACCTCCTATCACAGATTTAAAAACAAATAATAGATCAGAGGGAAATGAATTACTCTATGAGGTAGAGTATTGTAGACAGCTTTAGAAACTTCCCCCACCACTTGTGGTAGGACCAGTTTCAAGCCCAAGGCCAGTTTCAAGGCCAAGATCCATCTCAAGGTCAAGATCAGATTCAAGATCACTGCCACTTTCAAGAACAAGACCACTTCAAGGTGGATGCCACGTTCAACGTTAATGCCAATTTCAAAATCAAGACCAAACAAAGACTACAATTGTACTTAGAACAGACCGTACCAGCTTGACAAATTTTTAAAAATTTAGACATGAAGCAATCGCTCTTCAGTCTAAGATACTTCATGTTTAATTATGACCCGACTAAGAGTCTAACCTAAGTCTCCCTGCTATAGCCGAAGTGGTACAGTTTGCCATATTCCCAGCCCATATACCGTTAGACCATCGAGGCGCATAAAATATTTACTTTATTGAAAATGCAAAAGGAAATGTGTGGCGTGCAGAAGTGCAGTTATTATATCTATCCCCTATCCGAACGTTCGGCATTTTACAAGAATCGTTGTCACCGAATTCGTTGCGAACTGCCTTCAGTCAAGGGCTCCACGATGCGCATGTGTGTCAATCCGTTCTCACTCAGTTACCCAAGCGCCTAGATACTGGGCATCGAAATGCCATGTACTGAAGTACTCGGGGCTTGCGCTACCTACTCGTAGTATTCCTTGTAAACATGGACGAGTAGTCGTTCGAGAATAGACCTTCTACCACACATTTCTGTACCTCGGCTCTACATTTCTACCGTACACACCTCCTTTCGACGTGCTCACCCACTGCTGCGCAGCAATACGTGGACGTAATACGAATGCCCCAGCAAGTGTAAGACAGGGTGGTCTCCGGCAGCTCTAAGGGATGAACTCGTACGGTCTGCTCCGGGAAGGATCGTCTCGGAAGCGAGCACAATGTAACCAGGCCGATACCTCTAACGACAGTCGAGATGCGTCTTAAAGCGTGCACCAGGTTTTCTCCCGGCCCTACCCTCCACCGACTGCCCGGATCGTCTCGGATATTAGTACATTCGACTACCTGTGACCGACACCACAAATGACGGCTTTGATTTCTCACGCGCCTCGGATACTAAAGCAGAATTACTCCCGACCCGACATCTCAAACGGCGGCCCCGCGTTCACACCTTGGATCCGTCTCTTGCCGTTCAACACCCGGAATAGCTCTACCACAAGCAGGCAAAGGTACGGTCTTGAAAGCACTGGAATGTGCTCTTCTGGGTCACCCTTGTACATATTCGCTCTGCATACTAGGCTTCTCGGACTCTACTCTCTACCACACATGTTTGCTGCTGTGTATTTCTGCAACATTCCTGCTTGCTACATCCTCACCCTCGGTTGCGCAGCAATACGCCAACGAAATACGCAAGCCCCTGCAGTTGCAGGGCAGGGTAGCTTCGCCTTTTACAAACAGTTTTACTGGACAAACTCCGTGCGGTCTGCTCGCGGGAGCTTGTCTGCGATACTAGTCGTCGATGAGCCTGCCCGACACCTCAAACGACGGTCCTGGCTCGTCTCTGAACGTGGACTAGAATCGCGCCTGGTGCTGCTCCTCAGTCGACTGTCCGACTCGTCTCAGATACTAGTACCGGGCCGACCCCTGTAGCGACAGTTCGAAATCTCTCCTTCGCCTTAGATACTAGACCAGGACTGCTCCTGGTCCGACACTTTCTAACGGCGGCCCCGCGTTTGCCCTTTCGATCTGTCTCTTTCTACTCAATAAGCTAGAATAGGTCCGCCACTAGAAGGTAAGGGTAGGGTCTTGAGAATACTAGGCTGTGTAAGTGCCCGTCTGTGCATATTGGGCTACCCTTGTTGTGTGGGTAGGGGGCACAGATCTTGGAGCCATTGACTGAAGGCAGTTCGTAACGAATTCGGCGACAGCGATAATGGTAAGACGCCGAGGGTTCGGATAGGGGTTATTATATTAGCTAAAAGGATTTTATTCTCTAAAATATGTGTATGTATAAATTAATAATAATATGTTAGTTCTGGTTGAATCATAGCATTCAAAATAGGCACCTTAAATATAAAAATTTTGTTTCACATGTCATGTCATTCCTAGAATGATTATTCAGTGTCGTCTTGCATCGGATTCGACTAAATTTTGAATTTCATTTAGTCCATAGCGCATATTTGATGTACTATAGCTTAGCTCTCGGTTTAATTTCTTTCATGTTTGGCTTAATGTAACAACTCGGCACTGCACATAAATATCATAAAACGAACTCATAATTCTTTGTTAGTTTAGAAAAGAGATGCATGAATAAGTAATTTAAGGCGTAAAGGCTGAATTTAAGATTATTCATAGCTTCTACAGTGGCTTTAAGGCAAGAACTGTAGTTGTACATAAAGCAAGGAAATTGCTAGTATTTAATAGTGACATAATGTAGATTAGTTTAACTTTAAGAGAATTTGAAATATGAACAAATGTTTGTGGATAGGATCGGATTTATCTCAAATGAAATACCAAAATAATGCGTTTGTTAAGGAACTCTATAAAATGAGCATATATTTGTTAACTACAAGTGCAAGATAATACCTGCAAAGCTGGTTCGAGAATTCGAATTGCTGGAGCAAAAAGAGTTCTTGTTATGGTGAATATATTGTTCACTTCCTGCTGCACTAGAGCGATTTTTCCTGATTTGAAGTTAGAAGACAACGAACACGAGATGCCATAGCACAGTCATCTAAACTACTGCGGCGTTGGTGCTCACATGAACACGGAGATAGAGAAAGAAGTTCAACAAAAAATGATAAAAGGTAGATATTTTTATTGTCTGAAGAATTGTAACATCCATGTTGGTAAGATATATATTGTCAATAGACTCAACAAATGTGCAGTATTTTGATCCGTTATATCATACGGCAAAGCATTTTAAATCTGTAAGTTTGTATATTTATATAGTAACTATCATAGCAACATTGATAAAAAAATATTCGTAGTTATTGACAATTTATACAGAAATATTTGGTTTTATTTTATTATTACAGTTGAGAAAAATTTTCAGTAGAATATGATATCGAGTTTAACTTGAACGCAAAGTTCCACTTTTTTGAAACCTGCCAAAAACTAAAAATATACAAATTCTTCAATTCCAAACCATAAGAACAAATCGCACTTGTAGATCCTGTTTCTCAGAATTTAATAAAATTGACTATAAATTCTTGATACTTGTAAACATAAGCAAAAAATGTAGGAATCCTTATATCAATGAAATTAGGGAAAATAAGATTTCTAACTAGTTTATCGCCAATTATGACTTTAAAGTATGTGTTCTATCTAGAGAGAATTAAAGATGTTATGCAGTTCTTGCAAATTTTTTGAATTTTACGAATAAAATTAATAAGTTTATTTTTATTTTTGTTCTAGCGTTTGATGTTTTCTCCAATGTAATAAGTTAAGTGTGGGCAGATTGCCAAATTTTCAAGATTTTGCTGTACTTATTGCACGATCTTTCATTATTAATAGAATCGGCGCGAAAAGATGTTCATAAGCTTGCTATATTATTTCAGAATTTCCTGTTAACTAGCGTAACTTAGTTCATTTTATTCACACTAGTTTTCAATTTCTCTTCAGAAGCTAACATAATATTTATAATATAGATGATATTTTTTCACAACAGTTCACCTATAAACATAAGAAAAACAACATAGGTATAATAAATGGTATATTTACATGTTTGAGCTATTTCTAGATGTTGAATTGTACTTTATATTCTGCATTTATGTTTTATATCCGATTCGTATTTTATCCTTGACATCTCAACAAATATTACAGCTAACGGTTTCACAAAAGGGGCGCTTTATTTTGTTCACCTTCGTCGTGATGAGCGCCATCAACGAGGATGTGCGTTGGCGTCCTTGTTCTTTCATCAACCGTCTACTTCGTTTTACTACGCTCACTAAATGAATCTCTATTTTATATCCCTCGTTTCACTTTGAGCGTTTATGGGGTTTTGGAACTATTCCTAGATTCGGGATTATCTCAGTCCGTACGGGGTAAGCTTGATAATACGGCACTTGTTTTGTCAAGATTAAAAGTCCTCCAATTTACAGAAAGGACGGACAAGTAAAATGTTATCAGCCTGCGCCACTCGAGAGCTTCTGACCTACTGACTCCTCTAAATGCCCATTTCTTAAAAAGTAGGTCGAATTCAGAAATGGGGACGAACTGTTTTGTCTTCCCGACGACTTATAATTCGCTAATGAAACCGTTTTTACAATTAACGAGTTGTTGAAGTGTCACATTAATAAGAGCGCTTAGTTGCAAATAAATTTAATTTTCAAGTGAGGCGTCTTCGAGCGATAAATTTCACTTAAATATAAGAAGAGGGAAAAACAGCTGAGCGCTTACCCTCGTTCACAGCTACCAATTAAATTTTTCGAGCTATTAATTTTACAAAACAAGCCCTTTTTATATAAAAATGTATAAATTGGGGCTTCAATTGTGCTAGTTAAACTAGAAACCTGAAAAAAAAATTACTAAAATGCCCGACGGATTTTGCGATTGCAGTCCATAGTAATACATTAATTACATATTAACTCGACACAATATCAAAACAGAATATTCTGAAGGTGTAGAATGGTAAGGTAAAATTATAGAAACAACTGTGCGAGTTTGCGTTTGCGAACAGCTGTCAGCTGGCAGTGAAAGCTTGTCAAATACGCATTTATTAATTAAATTTGTTAAAACAGAAACATTAACCGATGCGCCGATGAGAAACATAATTAAATTTAAATAGTTGTTTTAACTGAATTTGTAAATGCTACTATAAAATTCCTTACAACGAAGACGAGAACGAGAACATTTACTCCAAGTACCGTTTTGTTCAGATAACCCCCTGGTTTCAGGTTTTATATTAGCGAGATATTGAGTTCTAGCTGTTTATAACCTTTGTTACAACTTTCAATTTTGAATTTACTTTCCTATTTTTTAGATGCATTGATTGACAGGGGGTCGAAAGTAAAACCGCATTTTAAACTTTAGTCTGACATTAGGAAATACAGTTTGAAGATTATATTGCAAATATATTTTAATTAATAAAACAACAAAGTGTAAGCAAACGGATTCGATAACAACAGCCGTTAAGTGTGAAATGTCTAAAAAACGTGAAAAGGTATTATACATTTACGTATTTCTTTTTTAATTCATAGCGGTATATCCTTAGAACAAGCATCTAGCTCAATATTTATTAATATAAAGTGTGTTTTTTTGTATCGTATGGCTTGATGTAGGAAACCTGGTGTCAGAGTTTTCAGGTTGCGCAAATGCCTCTGACGTAAAGTAGCGACTGTCATCGAAATGACAACCAGGACCAATGGATTAACGTGCTTCCCGTGGCACGGCTGGCTTCGATTTTATTACCACTATAGGTCGGACGAGCGTTCGAGTGCCGATCGCCGCGCCGTGAACATATATAAAGTAAAACTACTGCACAGCCTCTGGTCATAAACGTTGTGACACATTTTATACCTGTATCTTTGCATTATCAGTTGTTTTTCAGATTTCAATATACTAGTATATCTAAGATTTTACGAGACAATTATGTTTATCTCAACTGTGTTGGTTATCCTTCTCTCCTTATAATATCAGAAACTCTATTCCATTTCACTGAAGTTATTCTACTAACAATACTTGCAGCTTTCGTTCTGTTTCGGATTTGTAATGTTTTCGGATGGATTATTCGTTTACTGAATAGCTGTACTTATATATTTTACATAATATATCCTTCGATAAGTCTTTTAACCGTTTGCGTCTTTTCTAGCATGCTTAGTATCATATTTACTGTCTTTTCATAAGTTGATTAATAAATAAAGCAATATGTGTATTTTTAGACTTCAATATTGTCCAGTAAGAAATCGCTAATAACTACAATCTCAGATGTTGTTTGCAATTTCACATCAACGTTTACTATTTTTCATAACCAACTGCCACAAAAAATATGTGCTTTAGTTTGTTAGGTGAATTCATCGTGCTAACGCAAATAGGCAGAAATACCGCTCACATCAAGGCATACGTGCAGAAGCGACACCCTTGAGTATTTTCCCCATAGGATATGGTCCCGCTGGTCTAGCACACTTTCGCCATAAGACAACTGCTGTTTTAAAATCACAGGCGACAAGGAGTCGCCGATTCTTCCGTTCCTTTAAGTAGCGAATGTCGGCAATACACCTGCAGGTTAACGGCAGGCTGCTCTTCTAAAGATTTGTCAGCCTGGCTCCGATTATGTGAGCTCCAAATATCGATCATTTGTTTGCAAGTTTTTGGTGTGACCAAGCGGCGCCAAGAGTTATTTAAAACGCCATCATAAATCAGATTAGGAGTGACTGGCACACACGTGTGGAAAGGGGTTGAATCAGCAGTCTGGCGTAAAAGTTTCCTGAACGCAATTGATAAATCTATTGTGGGATTCACCAATTAAGCGAGGCCAAAGGAGCGTGCCACAATTAACCAATCAGAGAAGATCGCCTGGTCTTTTCTGCTCCCGTCTTGCGATTTGAAATCAAAAGCCAGCGTCAGTCTTCGGACTCAGGTCACGAGAGCATCGATAGTAAAAACCAAGTGTTAAAAATTCCGCGACCTCGAACGATAATGCGCGTTCAGAGTGGGATGCGTGACTTTTGCAGCCATAAGCCGAATTCTTTTGCGGGGGCAGATCGTACCGGAGTGTTAATCACAGGTGGCGCTCAATATTATCGCAACTGTAAGTTCCATAGTGGAGGATCCAATCGTCAAGTCGCTTATGCAGTCCATAACTCCCAATGCCCACAACGTCCAAAGTGCGCCCACAACCCCATATATTTAGCAGGCTTACTTCGCCCAACGCAACCACAACGCCCAAAGACTTTCTTGGGCCACATCGCCCAATCAGTTGGTCCATAACCCCCCAAAGTCCACAACGCCCAAACTCTTAGCAGGCCCACTTCGCCCAACGAGTTGGTCTATAACCCCCAAAGTCAATAACGCCCAAAGTGCGCCCACAACCCCAAACCCAAAATATCTAGCAGGCCCACTTCGCCCAATGCGACCATAACGCCTACAGGTTTTCTAGGGCCACATCGCCCAATCAGTTGGTCCATAACCCCCAAAGTCCACAACGCCCAAAGTTCGCCCACAACCCCGAAATATTTAGCAGTCCCATTTCGCCCAATGCGACCATAACACCTAAAAGTTTTCTAGAGCCACATCACTCAATCAGTTGGTCCTTAACCCCAAGGCCTAACGCCTAAAGTGCGCCCACAACCCCCAAATATTTAGCAGGCCCACTTCACCCAACGCAACCACAACGCCCAAAGATTTTCTAGGGCCACATCGCCCAATCAGCTGGTCTATAACCACCAAAGCCCACAACGCCCAAAGTTCGCCCACAACCCCGAAATATTTAGCAGGCTCACTTCGCCCAATGCGACCATAACACCTAAAGGTTTTCTAGGGCCACACCGCTTAATCAGTTGGTTCTTAACCCCAAAGTCCATAACGCCCAAAGTGCGCCCACAACCCCCAAATATTTAGCAGGCCCACTTCGCCTAACGCAACCACGACGCCCAAAAATTTTCTAGGGCCACATCGCCCAATCAGTTGGTCCATAACGCCCAAAGTGCGCCCACAACGCCCAAACTCTTAGCAGGCCCACTTCGCCCAACCAGTTGGTCCATAACCCCCAAAGTCCATAACGCCTAAAATGCGCCCAAAACCCCAAACCCAAAATATCTAGCAGGCCCACTTCGCCCAATGCGACCATAACACCTAAAGGTTTTCTAGGGCCACACCGCTTAATCAGTTGGTTCTTAACCCCAAAGTCCATAACGCCCAAAGTGCGCCCACAACCCCCAAATATTTAGCAGGCCCACTTCGCCTAACGCAACCACGACGCCCAAAAATTTTCTAGGGCCACATCGCCCAATCAGTTGGTCCATAACGCCCAAAGTGCGCCCACAACGCCCAAACTCTTAGCAGGCCCACTTCGCCCAACCAGTTGGTCCATAACCCCCAAAGTCCATAACGCCTAAAGTGCGCCCAAAACCCCAAACCCAAAATATCTAGCAGGCCCACTTCGCCCAATGCGACCATAACGCCTACAGGTTTTCTAGGGCCACATCGCCCAATCAGTTAGTCCATAACCCCCAAAGTCCACAACGCCCAAAGTTCGCCCACAACCCCGAAATATTTAGCAGTCCCATTTCGCCCAATGCGACCATAACACCTAAAAGTTTTCTAGAGCCACATCACTCAATCAGTTGGTCCTTAACCCCAAGGCCTAACGCCTAAAGTGCGCCCACAACCCCCAAATACTTAGCAGGCCCACTTCACCCAACGCAACCACAACGCCCAAAGATTTTCTAGGGCCACATCGCCCAATCAGCTGGTCTATAACCACCAAAGCCCACAACGCCCAAAGTTCGCCCACAACCCCGAAATATTTAGCAGGCTCACTTCGCCCAATGCGACCATAACACCTAAAGGTTTTCTAGGGCCACACCGCTTAATCAGTTGGTTCTTAACACCAAAGTCCATAACGCCCAAAGTGCGCCCACAACCCCCAAATATTTAGCAGGCACACTTCGCCCAACGCAACCACAACGCCCAAAGATTTTCTAGGGCCACATCGCCTAATCAGTTGGTCTATAACCCCAAAGTCCATAACGCCCAAAGTGC
This sequence comes from Agriotes lineatus, assembly GCA_940337035.1. Lineage (NCBI taxonomy): Eukaryota > Metazoa > Arthropoda > Insecta > Coleoptera > Elateridae > Agriotes > Agriotes lineatus. The sequence continues at coordinate 15,400,713 of OW679194.1, read as the reverse complement.
GCCCACAACCCCCAAATATTTAGCAGGCCCACTTCGCCTAACGCAACCACGACGCCCAAAAATTTTCTAGGGCCACATCGCCCAATCAGTTGGTCCATAACGCCCAAAGTGCGCCCACAACGCCCAAACTCTTAGCAGGCCCACTTCGCCCAACCAGTTGGTCCATAACCCCCAAAGTCCATAACGCCTAAAGTGCGCCCAAAACCCCCAAATATTTAGCAGGCCCACTTCGCCCAACGCAAACACAATGCCCAAAGATTTTCTATCTTCACATTGCCCAATCAGTTGGTCCATAACCCCCAAAGTCTATAACGCCCAAACTCTTAGCAGGCCCACTTCGCTCAACCAGTTGGTCCATAACCCCCAAAGTCCATAACGCCCAAAGTGCGCCCACAGCCCCCAAATATTTAGCAGGCCCACTTCGCACAACGCAACCACAACGCCCAAAGATTATCCAAGGCCACATCGCCCAATCAGTTGGTCCATAACCCCCAAAGTCCACAACGCTCAAACTTTTAGCAGGCCCACTTCGCCCAACGAGTTGGTCGAAAGTCCATAACGCCCAAAGTGCGCCCACAACCCCCAATTATTTAGCAGGCCCACTTCGCCCAATGCGACCACAACACCCAAAGGTCTTCTAGGGACACAACGCCCAACTAGTTGGTCCATAATCCCCAATTAGCTTTGTGTAAATTCGGCATTTCCTTTGTAAAACGTGTATTTCTGCCTGTATGGTCTTAGTTTGTCTTCGGGCATTCATAAAGTTCAGAAGTATACTTTAATATAATGTCATTATAAAATGCTTTTACAATAGTTATTTTTTACACAGTGATTCTGAATGGCTTTTTGTTTAGAAAATCGTAAAGAAGATGGCTCTTTTCTTAGCTATCTTATTGAAATTATAAATTTGTCAGTTGTAAACTCAAATTATTTTGACCATATTTTGAGTTACAAGATACTACTATGAAAAAAATAACGTATCCAAACGATACTTTTTTAATGAGTTTGAAGGTTATTTTTTTTTTGCTTAGCAATATCTGTTACTAGACATTTGATCAAAAAAGATTTGAGTATTTACAAGTGTCAATTTGACAATTCGCAATTTCAATAAAATAGTTAAAAAATGCTTACTTTTTTACGAATTGTAATTAATAATTATGGTGCCGATGTGGTAGAGGGGTTATATTTGAAACTTATACAGTGAGAGTTTTTTCAAAGAGATTGGCAGCGATAGCCGAAATAAGAAATAATTCGCGATTTGGTGATTGGTTTAGACGGAGTGCAGATTTACACCAGCAAAACTTCTACTATCGAATTCACCTTAGAACGATCCATCCAAACGTTCGTATGGGTCCAACTGATTAACTGCGTACACGAATCTTATTCAAGAATACTATACATAATTTCTGATTGGCGAATAGATATAGGTAGCTGAGATGGTCAACCTCTGATTTTACCGGAACTGCCATTTACTTTAATATTTTAAAAGAATCGCCCTGTATATTTTATGATTTTGGAAATCCACTACTTAAATTATATATGATAGACTTTAAAAAGTAAAATGTTTCGAAACAAAGAATGTGTTTTCTCAATTTTTTTATCATAGAAGACCGTGGCGGAAAATCAGTTCTAATTAACTCGAGTAACTCATAATAATAGCTATTTCATCAATTAGATCAATAACAAATTCTTCGTGAAAGAATAAAGTCTGATAATTGTGTTTTTTAAGAAAGTCACTTTTTTAAATGGCAACTACTAAGGGCACTTTTGTCATCAGATAGATAATTTAATTACCAATTTAACGGTATGCATCTTGCTACTTTATCTTTGTCGAAAACTGAAATGTGTAACTAATAGCTTTTATTTTTAAAATTTGTGTAATACTTATAATATATAATAATTTAAGTAGTCGATTCTCAAAAACATAAAATATGCAGGGCGATCTATTTAAAAAATTAAAGCTGGTGACATTTTCGACGACACCGAAAGTTGGTCATTTTGATTATATCTACCTATCAATTCAAAATTATGTTTAATATCCTTGCACCAAATTTAATTCAAATCCGTTCATAAGTAAAGGAAATAGAGGCATGGCCCCGGTCTCATTGTCACCCGGTATATGTATAGAATTATCATGAGTAATATAACAAGGGCAAGACATACTTGCCGATAATTTTACATACGCCAGGGGTCGAGTGCTGGTTGCAATGAAAACTGTCCCGAGGGCAGTTTTCAAAGAGCAACCAGCACGATTACTCTTGGCACCGGCAATATTATATGTTTATATCTTTAAGATTATTACACAAAACCCGTATACGAATTATGATTTAAAATTGACCTAATAACGCCAAAAAACTCAAGTAGCTTGTTTCCTGCATCTTTACTTCTAACTATGGCACCATCCACGAGGTCGACAATCATCCCTAGGGCGCTTATCGCTTGATAAGCAGCACAAGGGCGCTTATATGGAAATCGGTTCGGGATTGGTCAATTTAAAAAAAATGTAGGGTTCCCATTGGATGATATTAGTCATGTGACAGTTAAGAGTATAATAATAAGGAAAAGTTTAAGTATTAATAGCTCCCATTACGCTTGCTTAAACATTGAACAACATCAAGAAATTAAGAACTGAATATGCCATCATGTATACAACATATAAGAAGGTTTAATTATTGAGCTCCATAGAAAAGAATGTTACATTGACTTACAGGGTTTTCTGATTGGTTTTCACCATGCATCAGTTGTGTTTCACTGTTTGTCAAAAGTAATTCCCTTTTGTCAATATTGGCAAGTGATGACAAGAGGGAAACGCATTTGAGATAACGTGAAATACAACTAATACATAGTGAAAAACAATCGGAAATTCCCGTATTAGCAAAAGAAATTAAAACCCGATAAAACAAAAACATTTATAGGTATCATTTTATGTAAAAATATCGATTCAAATACGAGAGTTGAGCTCTAATATGCTTAAGATTTAACATAGCACGTAATCACATCTATTTCAAACTACAGCAATTACTAAGCATTTTTATTTACCGTATTTAACCGTTAATCCAGTTTCTAGAAATAACCATTATTTTAAAAAATAAACAAATAGTTTCTTACTAAGATGTTCTAAGAAAGCACTTACACTGAATACAAACAGCACAAAATTGATTTGCCTAAAAGTAACTTTGGTATGCAATTACCAGACTAAAAATGTTTAGTCTAATGTGAAGTATTTATTAGGTTAAATCAATGACTACGGAGTTGTGGGGGGAAGCCAATAAAGCCCTTAACACCTGAATTTGCATCGAACTAAATTGTTGGGTTGTTTAGAAAATTCTAAAACTGAATTCAAAAATTATACTAGATGTTTGTTTAAAAATTTCTATATTTGCTAAATGATTAAATACTTTTGGGAAAATATCTGTTTTGTAAAGAACCCAAGTTTTATAACATACCTACCCAATTTCGCTGCAGAAATTTAAAATAAAATAGATTAATTTATTATCAAATAGATAAATTACTCAAAAAGATAAACCAAGCAATCGGCGTGGTTTTTTATATACAGGGTGTTTCAAAAAGGTGTTGCCAAACTTGGGGAGGTTATAGAAGACATTGCGGTAAAATTGTTTTGCATATAAACCCCTAGTCGAAAATGAGGCGTTTTGGCTCTGGAGCAATTTTTGTCTAAAAATGTTAGTGTTATCTTGTTGACAGAAAAAGACTTCAATATTTAGTTGATTTTTATTACATCAAGTCCTTGGTCTATAAAACCCCTGTAGCCACACGAGAAGAACTGGTAGGGAGAGTGATGGCAGCATGTCTTTTAGTGCAGATAGATCCGCATACCTTACTACGGGTACGAGGTAAGGGGTCGCTATTTCGAAGCATTGTTATAAATTTATAATTTTCGAGCTATCTTTAATAAATAGTAAGTTACGATACAAGTGTGTAAAGCTACTCTTTAGTCACGATTGGGGCAGAGCTAAAACGCGAGTGAGCGTGTGTATCGTACAATATTTTATCTATGATAGAATCTAGAAAACACGGTAAATATAACAAAAAATTAAATGTAAATTAGGATTACCAACAACGGGTCGTAATTTTGCGTGTTTCAAAAATTTTAAAACACGTTATTACTGACAACATGCCTAATCAATTTTTTTAAACTACTGACGACGTAAACTAATGAAAACAAGTTATTAAACAGTCGTTTTGCAAACTTAAAACTGCTAAATAAAAGGCAATTTTACACACTGTCGTAGATAAAATTAATTAAACATCGTAGTCTTTTTCTATCAACAAGATAACATTACGTTTTGAACAAAAATTGTTCCAGGGCCAAAACGGCTCATTTTCGACTAGGGGTTTATACGCAAAAATTTTTTACTGCAATGTCTTCTATAACCTCCCCAAGTTTGGCAACAACTTTTTGAAACAGCCTGTATATAATTTAGTTGTGGTTGGGAAAATTATAATTATAATTATAAAAAAATATCAAGAGATTCCGTTTTAACAAGAAAAATGTAAATATCTGGTTACACTTCAAGTAAAATTGAAATAAAAATTTCTAGGAGCTTTAAGAAACATTTCTACAAATGCTAGGATAATTTTCTTTAAGTTTCTGCAAAAGAACTAGTCAGAAATGCACGACCATGTTCAGTCAGACCAGCGGCATAACAGCAAACATTACAACTCGTATCACAATAGCATAATTTGAACACAAATTTATTAGAAATAAAGCCATACGAAATACTTAGGCAAGGCACGTCAGTATACTGCCACTAATAAATATTGTATGATCCGAAATTATTTTCATCTAGTATGGCTATGGAATATTTCCTAATTTATGAATCCAACTATAAATCACTTAAGAATCAAATGTCAAGTTCCACATTTAAGTGTAAATGTAGTTGCATTCATAAACTAGGAAATATTCCATAGCCCTACTAGATGAAAATTTTGATCATATACTTTACTAGCTTTTGCCTGCTGCTTCACTCGTGCAGGAAACCGTCTTGGACTTAAAAATAAATGCCATTTTCGCAATCAAAGTCGCAAAAACCTCAATAACGACACCCATATCGATTATTTACCCCATTTCACCCCCAAAGGAGTTGATTTTCGGAAAATCACGAAATATATGTTTGCTTATTTGTTTTTAGGAGTACTCCTACGAAGTTTTAATTCGAAATGTCTATTTAATATTATTTTTCCATACAAAATTGAAACCCCCATTTTAACATTTTAGAGGTTGAATTTCGAAATATTCCTCCTTATTCCTTGTATACATCATAAAGGAAACCTTTGTACAAAATTTCAGCTTTCTAGGTCCAAGGGTTTGGGCTGGGCGTTGATGAGTCAGTGAGTGAGTGAGTAAATCAGGACTTTGCTTTATATAATTATTAAGATAAAGATTATGTTACTTATATTATTATTTTTAAATAATTATTAAATTATAATTACACTGTAATAACACAAAATATATAGGCGAGTGTATACCTGTTGTCACGATATTTCGTTTTTTGCCTAAAATTTTTACCTCATACAAGCAGGTAACATTGCATGGGCCGTATCCTCTATGTACAGGGTGATTTAAATTAAGTGCGCACCATTGCTATTTTGGTTATTATTAATTTGGTATGTACTTTTCTGTGTAAAGATTGGGGAGAAGTTCAAATTGAGCGGTCGCCAAGGAGAAAACGTCCTACGACTCAATCAAAGGAATTCCACCACAGGAAAAGGCGAGAATTAGTGATAGCAGCATAAGTCCTGCTAATAATTTCCAAGGGCTTCCGCCGTGCAGCGAGAAGAATCTTCAGCGGCAATCAACCCGCTAAGAACTTGGAAAGTACGTAAAGTGGTAAGATACTACTTATTAAACCAGTTTTAGTTGCAAAGCCAATAAAAAGGCCGCATCAACATGGAATCAATTATAAAGGAGCAGAAGCAGCTGGCGGACAAAATGTGCCAACTGCTCACAAATATGAAGCAGAAAGAATCAGATGTACCTAGCCAAGAAAGAGGATGAATTAGAAGGATTGTGGTAGGCATTCGAGAGCGGTGATATGGACCTACGAAAGCGACTGGTTCTCAATCTTTTTATTTCTCTTGGCAATCCTAAGAATTACATCAATGTAACCCTCTCACCAGCTCTCCGCCAGCAGCATATTCAATATGTCTGGTCCTCAGTTCTATACGTTCCTTTAAGGAAACTGTACGTTGTTTTAGTATTGACTGTGTTCATATAATTAATAAAAATTAACGCTTATTTGGAAGCTTAAAAGCTACTGCTGCCCCCTTTCTTACAATCTCCTCCCACCCTCCCACTGAGAATTGCTATTCTAATCCACAGAACGAATCCATACTGTTAGATTAAACTTTATTTTCCATACCATACATAATTATAGCATCTTTAAGAACATTTTCTTTCGCTTATTGTTATTTTCCGCTTTTCTATTAAGCTTGAAGTTGTAGATATTTTCCGATCTAATTGAGTTTATTAGTCCGAGTTATTGTTGTTGATTCGCGTATGTAGACTTCTATAAGGTTTTTTTGTTAAAATATCTGTCTGTCATCTATAGTTTCTCCCTTGTTATGACGTAATTTCTTCTAAATGCTGTACAATCTATATTTTACTATATTCTATTATTTTCTGCATCAAGTTTTGAAATTATCTTTTTGCCACAATCTTGATTTTGTTGCTTTATTGAATCAACTGTATCTTCAGCTAAAAGTAGTAACTTTATTACTTTTCGTAATTATTTGCTTTCCTATTTATTTACATTTAGAGACATTACTATGCGTGCAATATATTATTTGATTAATATTTTATTAATTTCACTTTTTGCAGATTTTAGTGGTAGCGTTAATTATTTTGATGTAAGTTTGACTTCTACCTTTTTTGTAACATATGACAGGATATCATTTATTAATTGCTTTTATTTATGTCAACACTAGGAGAGTACTCGTACCCATGCTTTACACGGTTTTAATAGCCTTCAAAAAGTTTATCGCTTTGTTCTAGTACGTAGTACGATCTAGCAAATGGCGATCAGGGGCTTGGTTATTGAGAAAATGAAAATCAGATTAATGGTAGAATCATTTTATTCTAATTTGGAAACTAGGTACCCTACAAGCTCTGCATAACAGAGAGCTGAGAGTGATTTCGGGCGACTTTAATGCTAAAGTCGGATACACCAGGATGTATGACCATTTTCAAAATGTCGTTAGCAAATTTAGTATGGGTGCCAGCAACGAAAAAGAAGAACTGTTAATACAATTTTGTTTGAACAATGGGTTTACAATTACAAACGCAGTTTTCTCACATCATGCTCGTCGCCTATACATGTGAACATCACAAGATGGAAAATTTCGGAACCAGATCGATTTTATCCTAATCAAAACCCGATGGAGATCTTCAATAAAACAGTGCAAGACATTACCTGGCTCAGATTGTGGTTCCGAGTATTATTTACTTATGTGCACTTTCTAACAAAGATTGATAACGTATCGCAGATCGAAAAAAAATTCTGACAAAGATTACTGGTACAGTATCTTTTCAAAACCATGGTAATAAAACTATTCCCACTAATGAAAATTCAAATGAAGGATGGAAGTCTGAAACAACACAACTCTCTGTAAACACCTAGTCAATACAGTGAACATAATGCGATAGAATACAATGAAATAACCAGATAAATACAAAAACTTTGCCCAGAGAAAAAAATGCCTATATTCAAGCCATATGTAAAGAGCGAGATACCCTTGTGAACAACAATAGCACCAGAGACTTGTTTCAACAGATCAAACTGATAACTCGTAAATACAAACTAAAAACTTGGCCATTCAAAGATGCTGAAGGAACGATGGTTAACAATTTAGATAAAGTCATGGAAGTGTGGCAAAAATACTGTGAATATCTATATGCACACAATCAAAATTGAACAAGGTGTTTCTTGTCATGACTTTCAACGAGAACCAGATATTCTTATAACTGCAGTGGAAGCAGCTGCACAAAAGCGGAAATGTAATAAAGCTAGGGGTATAGACTCAGTTCCTGCCGTTGATTTTGAAGAAATGGGATAGATTGGTTTGAAAATGCTACATAACCTCTGTCAGAGAAACTGGGAACCCAGTATATGATCAAACGCGTGAAAAACTTCAATCTTTGTCCCTTTTCATAAAAAAGGTCTTACAAACAACTGCGATAATTATCGTCTTCTTGCCTTACTTTCTCACGTGACTAAGATTTCATTATAGATTATACAGGCCCGGCTGAAACACTATCTCACTTGGCGGATATCACCAAAACAGACTGGATTTGTTCAGAGACGCGCTACATGAGAGTACCTTTTAACTCTTAGGTATGTTATTGAAAAAGCTAAAGAATACATATGTTTCGTCGATTACAGCAAGACGCTCGATAATCTGAAATGGGAACTACTCTGGAATGTATTACTTACTATTAAAATGCCTATACATTTAGTGTATTTTATAAACGAATAATATAATAATAACTCTGCTCAGGTGAGGGTTGATAAATATTTACCTAAAGAATGCATTATACGCAAATCCTATTACGTGTAAAATGCGTCTATATAAGTGATTGAGCGCGGTCTGGTTAAATATTGTGTCTATGGCGCATATTTTGAACCTCGAGCGCACCCTTCTTCGCCTTCAGCAGGTACAGGTATTGCTGCAGCATTCTGATGTTGAGCCATCTTATCTTGTTTGCCAGACTTTGGCCTGGCCTTCGTCCTCCTGCCGTGCTATACATTCGACGTCCTAGAGCTAATTGGTGCCTTGGAGCTCAACGAATGTACTGATGTAATATTGTGTAATGTTTTGTAACGCTAGCTTATGCATACATTTTAAGTAAACATTGAAAATGTATTGACATTTGTACATCGCCTAATCAAGCGTTACATCTAGGCCGAGCTCTGTTTACGAAAACGTGAAGGCACTCGCTATGCACAAAATCGCGCCGAATGAACGACGGCGCCGCCTCCCACTAAATGTTATCCAGAGCCGCTGTAGCGATAAAGCCGCCCGAAGAGTATATAAGAAGTTCCGCGACCAGTTTACTTTACTTGAGTCCACCGATCCAGACCAGCAACTGCTCTAACCTGGAAGAGCTTTCCGCCCTAAGCCCTCTTGGGCTTAGACCCTGAACCTGTCCATCCGACTTGAGTCTCTGGGCTTACTTTCCTGCATCCCTTCCTTACCTTAGAATGTGGCCTGCGTCTCTCGGTCTCATAAGGCATCCTGTATTAATAATTTGTACCTTTGATTGTGACTTGCGCTTATCGGTTTCCTAAAGTACATTTCTTTTTTATAACCAGTACTTTAAAATGTGACCCGCGTCTATCGGTGTCCTAAAGTACATTCCTGCTAATTCAGAGCTCCGGCCCCGTCTCTATTAAAGGGCCAACAACCTTATAATTTATTACCTGACCTGTAGGACTCATCTTTGTACGTTCCGCCTGAAGGCACACGTACTCCTGGAAGAACTAACGACCATCCTGCGGCACTATCACAGCCCGCCCTAACCTTTACGTACCCTCGAAACCAGAGGTAACCCCTATACTTACTAATTTAGGCATATGTTTGCAGTGCACAATTTGTAAACATAAATGCCGTTATCTGCGTGGCTACGACGCTTTGGGGCATCCGTTATACCGGCACAAAATATATACTTGGTTCCACGCCGGATGCAACCGCCTTCTGAACTTACCTGCTAAGTGGGTTGCAGTTTACCAAAGAGCACAGAAATACGCCCCAAACGACTTTGTTATTTTTATTAATGTACAATTCAATTTGCTTCGAATTACCGCTTATTTTATAATTGTAGCTAACAATATATTGATGGTAATTATACTCTGTTTTCTTGACCCTATATATTGTGAAGGTATATTGTTAATATAATTATTATTTATGATTTCATAAAAAAATACCCTACACATATTTTTTTATCTGAAATCAAATTTTAACTGATTAAAATCAATAATAATTATCCGTATGAATGGGTTCATTGAATTTGTGTTTTGCCCTTTTTTAGTATTGCACACATCTGCAAATAAAATAAATTATGGCTAGCTCAATTTCGATAGACATGGACTCAAAATCTGGTTGGGTTCCCCTATTTGTTCAAAATAAAAATCCCCGTGTTACGTCACTGGGCTATGAAATTTAGAAGTAGCCAATTGCGCAAACTCGCTGCGCTGCCAAAATTATCTATTACCAAATTGATCTTACTTGAGGTTCGATTCTTTGTTGATTAGTGAATTTAAAAGCAAATCCATGATCAAATAAACAGGTAAATTAAATTTCGCGCTTTATTAAGCGTTCCTAATTGTGTTTTGTTTTAGATCGTTAGTCGCGTCCTTCGCAGGCAAATGTTTTACTGGACGCTTCCCTCCAATATAACCTCAACTTATAGATTTTACAATTTCTGGAACTCCTGGACCATTTTGACGCATTGCAAAACTGGGACCGGCTTCCTCTCATCAATCTCGTTCCTCGTGGTAAATTTCGTGGCTCTAGCTTATTTGCTTGACATCACTAACCTTAACCTTACTTAGGCTGCGACTGCTTTCTCGGAGAGCTTCTCCTGCAGCTTGCGGCTGGATGCTGGACCCCCGGGATGCTGTAATTGCCGTGCTGGCCTCGTACACACCGGGCGGAACTGCTGACACCCTCACTCAGGCTCTGGACCCCCAATGAAGCCCGCAACTTGTGCTCGGAAAGCTGAACTGGTCTGCCGATCTTCTCGGAAGGTGATCACCGGAGAAAATTATTTTTATGTGGTGGATTTTCAAACCCACATTCACACATGTACACTAGGATCTGCTGATCAAGCCGGTATAATTTTTATTAATTTATTTTAATGTTAAATGGGATAAAAGTTAAATAATCTGGAGACACAATTTGGCTCGTCTTGAATTAATTTATTTTCAATTGTTTCTCTCTGCGTCTGTTAACAACAATTGCTTATCTGGCTACATAAAAACGGATGTTGACTGAATACAATGCAACTTCGTATAAACTAAATTTACAACTTAAATTATAAAACTGTACATATTCTTATTTCTAAATTGTTGTTTGTCCATGTTTGCAATTTATTTAAGTTCTAGTGCAACTCACAAAGTTTTAATTTAATTGTCTGTTCACTTGTGTCATACACTGACTTATTTTTAAACACAAATCTGGTCTATTTTCTTTGGTGTTCTTTTCTTGCATTTTTTTATAAAACATGTCTTATTTTCGCCAATTTCTTCAGATATTACTGCTCCATTTTCTTATAGCTTTATTCGATCTATTATTGTGCTCTTTTGCACTGTATTGAACATTCTGTCCTTTTTACCTTTATTTAAAAAGTTCATAGAACTGTACTTAATCAATTGTACTGACATGTGAATTTAATTAACCTGCATGTAATAAATCCCTTTGGTGATAGATTTGTTGAATTATTTGATTGGCTTTACATTGCACCAACTTCTTAATTTATGTAAATTGATAAAACTGTGAATCCAACTTACGATTAGAGCTTTGCCTAATGCCATTTATTCTAAAGTAGTTTCAACTAATATCGGCAATGCTTGACCGATGTAATTATAAATTAAAATTTCTAATATGACTTCTTGCAGTTGCCTGCTTACCCCAGCTCTGTGCTTAAATGACTTACTTTAAATTATTGATTCTGCAAGCAGAGTTGTGTAGCGGGCTAAAGACCATTTGAATATATTTGAGTTAGTGTGAAAAATTTTCCGATTTGAGGTAACCCATGGTATAAATGCAGAGCCCTTTACAGGGACCAATAAAGTTCAAAATGTTACAGTTTTATTCAGAGCTGTGGAGTCGGAAAAAATATTTCGACTTCGACTCCTGATATTTAGTAGTTTGAATCTGACTCCGACTCCTGATATATAGTAGTTTGAATCCGACTCCGACTCCCGACTCTGACTCCAACAGTACTAGAATTTTTATAACCCCCACCCCTGCATACCTTTTCCTCTACCTGAGAAACTTGACCGGCACAAGAGAAATTTCGCAAGTTTTGGTGAATGTGGCTGATTATAATAAATTATATAATTATAATCTTGTTTAATATATGCTATTTAGAATCATAAATTAACAATAACGACGTAATGGAAAGTTAGGATGCGAGTATTTAAAATGCACTATAAAAATAAGAAATTTTTGTAATACGTGCTTTCCCTGTTTTATTTTCAAGCACATAAAAAAGTTGCTGGTAAAATATAGTGTAGCCTGTTCTGGCTAGCTTAATTTAATTAAAATATTTGCTACAATTTCCGGAGTGATACCCACCAGGTAGCTCAGAAAAGCCAAGATATCAATTAATACTCTCAAGCTTGTTACCCAAGAAAGAAATACATAATAACTTTTCTAAACGTATAAGTTCTAACTAGATACATAGCAAACTAAATTGTATTCAAAAGACAGGAAATAAAATTATAATAACGTTTGTAACTCAATTCGGTCTCTTCTAATAGCGAATCTCTCTCGCTGAGATTCAAACCCTGTCAGTTATTTAACCCATTAGTGCCCAGAACTTTTTTTTTTCTACTTTTTTGAAATAAGTAAAAAGTTTACCTGTAAATAATGTAAAATGAACATATTAATGAGTTTTTTGAAAATTAGTGGTTTAGTTTTTGAAAAAACGGCTGTTGCGAAAACGCAACACCGGACATATAGGATACCAATATAAACAAAACTAAGTAAGTAAGAAAAGTATTTATTTTATTGTTATTTCTTATTTTGTGTGATATTTAACAAAACATTTTTCATGAAGAGCGACACTACATTTGGTACACTTTCTTATAGTTGTAGAACGGCACATGGCACATCGGGTTCTTTTTGCCTGGGACCCAATAAGATGACCAATATTATCATAACGAACATCTAATGATGTTCTTTTAGAGATTGAATGCACCGGGCCTGGTCTACTTGGTGCTCTACCAAAACAACTTAGCAATCCTTTGGCAATACTTCGGCGAAATTGTAACAAATCCATTTCCGGTTGATCTGCAACTTGTTCTCTCATTTTCCTATAAATCAACCAAGCGTTTTGGACAGCAACATCAAGACCCCAATTGAAAAGCGGCCAGTACCACTTCTTTGACCTCATACTTGTTCGATAATATGCAACATTTTGGTCCATTCTATCTGTTCCACCCATATTTTCATTGTAGGTTTTTACCAAATTTGGTTGGACGACTTTTATATTTTTACTTTCGGCAAACGAATATCTTCTAGTTTGGTAAGTTGGGTGTGCACCTATGCAGTTGGAAGCGAGAGTAACCAGACTATTGTCATTCCACTTACACAGCAAGACGTTATTTGTGCTGTCATACTGTACTTCAAAGTGACCTCGTGCCGACTTTTTCGTTACATCATTTAGTGGACATTTCTCGATTCTATTCGATCTTACAGTTCCAACATATCCTATGCCCCTAGCAGTCAATTGGTCTATTAGATTTAGGGAAGTAAAATAATTGTCGGCGTATAAAACCTGTGGAATGTACTCTTCAACCGATACTTTAGGGATTTCATCAGCAAACTGCAAAATTATGCTACTGCCTAGTCCAAATTCTTCTCTATATTTGTTTTTTTGACCCTTGGCGCCTTGATAAATTTGAAAATCAATAAGATATCCATATTTTAAATTCCAGCACCAACTCTTATAGCCAAAACGTATTGGCTTTCCTTTTATATGTTGTTTCATCCCATGTCGTCCATAATACGGAATCATGGCCTCGTCTATACTAGATTCTGTTTCCCAAATGGTATACTCATAAAAGGATTCCCTTAGCATTTCAATGTAGGGTAGAAGTTTGTATGTTTTGTCATTTTGATCAATATTTTGATTGTCATTGAAGTGAAGGAATCTCATCAGAGTTTCAAATCTGTTACGGCGCATAGCATTTGAAATCATAATGTTTTTAACATCATCCGCTTCCTCCCAATACATACGTCTTCTGGAGTTAACATTGTATCCGCTAACCAATAAAATACCAATAAAGACTTTCAGTTCATCCACACCGAATTCTAGTCGGGCGCCTTTTTGAAGAGCATACCGAACTGTTTCTTTTACAATATGGGTTAAAAGTTTATCACTGAAGAAGAGTTCAAATATTTGAAGTGGGGTAAGCGGACGCGAATAAAATGATGGCAAAACATTTCTCCAATTAGAATTTTTTTCTTTTAGAGTGGTACTTAGCGAATTATCTATCGGTAAGTCAGTATTGATCCATTTTCTAGAAGCCCTTGTCAATTTTTTGGATGATATTTGTTGAAGTTTTTTAACACTCTTTGCTCTGGAATTTGAATTAGAGTCATTGTTGAATTTTTCTGTTAATACTTCGATAGCTGCTGGGTCATATAAGGCTTCAATATTTTCTTCAACGATATTTATATTGCCCTCATCAACTCTAATATCGTCTGCTTCATCAAAAATGTCAAAAACTGCTTCTGCTTCCGATTGTAGCTGGGCGCTGCTCAAGTTGTCGAAGGACCCACCAAAATCTTCATCACCGCTATCTTCATCGGTTAATTCATGGGAATCAGGAGGAGCTAAATAAACTCGAGCACTACTAGCTGACTCCATGATATTTGATTCCTCAAGCATTGACATTATTCTGTGGGTTCTGGAAGTATATATTGTCTTTTGCTTCATCGTAGGTTGAGTTGAGCTCCGAAGGGAGCTTGAAGAACAAGGAAATTGGTCCATTTTGATGTTAGTTTTTGATCCTGAAAGTAAGAAGTAAAAACTGCAGTGCAATAAACAATTTTTTGCAACTGACCGCAATAAAAATTAACTAATAATAATACCAGTCAATTAATACGTATATGCCCGGTGTTGCGAAAACGCAATGTAAGCAAAATATACCTATGTACCCGGTGTTGCGAAAACGCAACGACAAAAAATAAACGTACGTAGAAGTCACAAATAAAAAAATTTGGGACTCACCTTGTGCACACACCACAAATGGTATCTCCAAACACTAATTCCACACAAAAAATTAATATTATTCACAAAAGTCGCGATATTTTGGCTTTTATGTACCTAAAAACACCTGCAATCCTGCCGTCAACTCGAAGCACATGTTTGATAGCCTTATTCTGAATGCGCATGTCCTATTTCAGTTCGTAAATGTGTTGAAGCCAGTAGAGGTAACTGTAAATAAACAGATTTCGTCGGTTTTAAATTCATTTATTTTGTTCGTTGTCCAGTAGATGTCATTAAGTCAACCACTTACAACTGTTGCGCAAACGCAACACTGGGCACTAATGGGTTAAGGACCAGGTTATTCATCAAGTAGTTCTATTGGCTCGTAGGCGGATAGTATAATCTGAATACTGCAACGACATTTGATTAACGAGACCCGCAATTGGCAACGGAACGTAAACAGATTCAGTTTTGAACTTTTAATCAGGCAAACGTGCCGGCAAAATAATATTAAATAACGGGTATACCTGGTGCTATTAGTGTTATCGAACCCTGCAGGTGTGCAGCGGGTTGTAAGATTACGGGCGGCCTATGTATTTAGCTGCTTTATCTTCTTCGGGACCTTGGGAATTCAGGTGAACGGTGTTGTAATTAAAATTAAGTTTAAGCCTTGTAGGCAGTGATTGCCGGGGAAAATGTGAGTTTAGGCCGCGGCTCGCCGCTAACGTGCAGCAGGAAATGGCCCGGAAATTAAAACGTGCGTAATTATTAATGTAGCCTCATCGGGATGTCTTGCTTTCGCTGGATTTTCTGAGGCGAATCCTAAGCAGCTCTCGTGCTACGTCGTCTAGATCGTAATAAGTAGTTTTAGAGCCGGCTAATTAGGTGTTTTGATTTGTACGGCTTAGCAGCACGGATCTCAGGCGTCGGCCGAGTGAATGGGACCTGTGGCAATTATTTATAGGTGTATCGCTGATGAGCCTGAGGGTCCCCCGAGCAAGACGGTTATCTGGTCGAAACTTTAGCTGATGAACCTAGAGGCCTCCCGAGCAAGAGAGTCTAGGTACGGGCTATCTCGTAGGATCTCTAGCTGATGAGCCTGCGGGCCCCCCGAACTAGACAATCTAGGTAGCAGGAATTCTACTCGAAAAACCTACAGGTCCTCCTAAGCGGAATTGGATTGGAAACGAGGTACAGGAAAATTCTCTGAAAATTCTCGAAGAGCCTGGAAGGCGCTCCTGAGCGGAGACCGGTGAGGAAGAGGTTCGGGAAAATTCTGTCTTAAAATGGTTTCAGTTTCTCTTTATATAGCCCGGGCCAGTGTACTCGGCGGAAAAGATTCTTGCTTTGGCTGCGCGGAGAAATACCTGCGTCTGCGCGCGATGACGTCGCTTATCGTCTTCCGCGCTCGACTAAAGATACAGCGCCCCGCATCTATGACATGGGGGAACGCGCGAATTTATTTTAAATTCTAAAATCGCGTTAGCGCTGGGCGAAACGTTACAATAGAAAATCAGTTTTTTACGCTGAATAAGGAAAAAGTTGGAATTTTTAAAGTTTGATAGGAATTTCAATTGACAAACGGTGGCAACACTTACTCTAGAACACACTCTGCACACTCGTGCATTTTTGAATTAATTTATTTGATCACAAATAAAGAAAAATAAGAAAATAGATAAATGTTTCATTTCAATAAAAATCGATTTTTTTATTTAAAAAAAATCGTGATTTTTATCAACCCTGGGTCCGAGTCTTCCAATAGTCAGTAACATAGTCGTTCAAATAGTTTTCAGTTTTCAGAGTTTTTACACAAAAAAAATATAAAGTGGGGATCGGAGACAGGTAATTTATACCGACTCCGACTCCATCCTAAAGTGCCGACTCCTAGACCCGACTCCCGATTCCGACTCCGACTCCACAGCCCTGGTTTTATCCTTTTAACACTGTTTGAATTGGCTTACAGTGCTTCTGTGCGCTTAGGCAAAGCCTGTCAGGCTTTCAGGAGGTTTTCTGTGTCTATTTAGTACTTTCATAACTTGCCTTGCTGCATTGTATTGCCAGCAAGTTGGGTTCTCTCAGAACTCCCTGTGTTTTACGTTTGCTATCGAACTCTTGTCGTCAATTGTGGTATGCTTAACTATCTCAATGGGTGCCCTTCAGGACCTATTTGAATGCTTAACCTAATACAATTAATGATTTTCATCCTCGGATCCTATTGTTAGTCTCCGCAACACTTTTAATTTGTTTCTTGGTGCTAATTAACGTAGTCTTTATACCTTTTAGATTATTTATAAATGTATATTTGCTAGTAATACTATTCGAGTTAATGTGTTTTAAGGTACACCTATATTTGGGTATATTTATTGAATAATCTTATATACACTTTCTGTGGTTATTTTATATTGTTTTTATTATACCGTCTTGTTTATATTACTCCTACCTAGGTTTTTGTGCTTTCTTTCAGAGTATTGTGCTTTTGGGCCTACGTTTGGGTTTACAAATTCTCTGATGATACCTGGATACCCTTGTAATGAAAAGATTTACTGGAGCCCGTAATTTCTATTTGATTAACTTCAGTATTTTCGAAGAAACGGTACACCGTTTTTATTGAGGTAGCCCGTCCGGCAATTGCATCCATGTAGTTCCCTGATTCTTAGAGAATTAGCCTACAAATTTAAAATCTGGTGTATCAAGGTGTTGGACAACGACGCGTTTTTTCGCCATTGCTCTTCAATATCTATAGTGAAATAATAATGAGAGACGTGCTGGAAGAGTAGAATGGTGGTATACCTATTGGTGGTGCAAAAATATCAAACCTTAAATTTGCAGACGATACGAAAATGAAATCTCCACCCTCTTAAACACACTTAGGGCCGGTTGCAGAAAGCAATGTTAAGTCTGGTGTTAGCTAACATCACGTCAAAGTGAACAAAAACGAATCAAATCTCAAATGTTTATGGTAACTAATACATTAGTAAACAAAATTTGATGCGACTTTGTTCACTTTGAAGCGATGTTAGCTAACACCAGACTCCGAAACAGGACATTTGGGCGCCGCCGTCTGGGCGTCGGCATTTGGGCGCAGGCCGTTTAGGCGCCGGGACTTTTGGGCCCCGCCGATTGGGCGCTGGACATTTGGCCCCCGAAATTTAGAAATATTAAAAATAGTCCACAATTCTTCTGTTTTTTATAGTAAATATTATTTCTTGCAAGCAATTTCAAATGACATTGTTCACGGTGTAATATATTTGATATAGATGTATCTATTTAAGTAAATTTACAATTACTCCACAAAATGTAACACAATCAACTTACGGCTTAGGTAAAAATGAAAACTTTTGCATTTATAATCCTAAACCATTCTAGAAAATTAAAACAAATATCATTGTGACAGTAATTATTTATTATAGAGTATATAAGTAGAAGCAGGTTACAGTTACTTGAGTAGTATACATATAGTCACATAATAAAAAGTAGAACTACAATATAATCTACCACAATTACAAGAAGACATTATGTGAAATTATTAAAAATAATTAAGCAACATTGTTACAATTCTCAAACTATTTAAAAATGTATACTACTGGCGCCCAAACGGCGGCGGCCAAAGGGAGGGGCCCAAACGGCGGCGCCCAAATGTCGCGTACCGAGTGTTCTCTACGGTCTCAAGATTAATTATAATAATTGAACGTGAAAATAACAATTATTGGCCTTACATTCAAAACATCGGCCATTGCCGGGTTGTAAATAATCTAATATACCTGGAAGCTTTCATAGATAACAGCGGCAACTGTGAATATGAAATCGACGCAGAATACAAATATCACATAAATTTGAGTTCTGCTTTTTTGTGAATAATGAAACAAATTTAAAAAGTTAAAAATTTACAGTATAGCTATATTTTATTTAAATTAGAAAAACACAACTTGCTTAATGGCAGTTTAAATTCTTAGGAATCAGGATAGCTTTCTGCTGAATATAGTATATGGCTTGAATGCAATGTTCTTCAAAACAAATTATAATAAAAATGATGATCAAGAAGATTAACCAAATATTTATCTAACCAACAACTTCAGAATAAATCTTTCAAAATTAAATATTGTTGCCAAATAAGATTTAAAAACATATCAAACAGTAATGATAAATCAAATAGAATACCAATTAACTAGTATTTAAAAAAGCATTACTGAAACGGGTAATATAGAATAGTTCTCCTTTGTTTTATTAGTACAAAAAATGTATGTTGTTGAAACGAATAAAAAAGCTGCCGGAAGACCTAAGCGAAGTCCAACCATCTTTGATGCATAAAATATTCTTTTATCGAATTTTCAAAAACTGAGAATATAATTTATTTCCGACAAGCATTCACACACTTACAGAAAATATAACAACATAAATTGATGTAATTTAAAATACAAACCTTAAGGCTTCCTTTTAGTTGGAAAAAATATCTGCTTGAAATTTGTAGCAACGCCTTATTAGTAGGCATCCAACTAAACGTTATTTTTACCTGTCTGAAACGGTTTACCTAATCCTTAGATAACAATCAGCAGACGTTATTATCTTGCATTTTACAACTTATGTTTCTTGCAGAAATCGTTCAGTTCTCTCATATTGATGCAGTTTTATACAAACATTTATTTTTCTAGAATTATCTCCAAACAAACACGTTACTAATTCTTATGCTATTAACATTTTTGTATGTCTAGGTATTTAACAAATATTACGAGATCTAATCTTATCAAAATAGCTAGAAATGCATTCAAATATTATCTATTTTTAAACCATTATGACTATGATAACACTAAATGAAAGATAATCAATTATCACTAATCGATTGATTTCTATAATCAATTACTTAATTGAAAAAAACTTTACTAAAATAAGATTCAGTAATAAATATGTTATATAATTACGTCAAATAAAAATTTACTGTACTAAAACGTATAGTTTATATTTTCTCTATGACCTACTGATATGAAATTATACATTACTACTACCTACTTTTTACTTTCCCATACCAATTAAGGCCGCTACGGTTTTTTGAAAATTCCGACTTTAACGCCCGTTTATTCAAAAACCGTTAATCCGATTGACATAAACTTTAAGTCATTTAAAAGGCCTTACGCGTTAGAATCATATTGCGCAAAGAAAGTTTTGAGAACAAACCAATTTTAAAAATGGGGGGCTTCCAAAAATTTTGAATTCTTTAGAAAAATATATCTCGAAAACGGCTCGCACCAATTTGATTAAATATTTTTATGTGATTGAGAGCGAAATGCTCTACATTTTCTTTTTTTATTTATTAACTAAATTTGCCTGTGAGACCCTCTAGAAATTTTTAAAGATTTTTGAAAATTTCGACTTGGTGACCTATAACATACATATTTTTGTAGTAAATATATGCAAGTTAACATAATTGTAAAGCTAATTTTACGGACATTTAGAATATAGAATAAAATTTATAGGTTGTTATTTGAAAATCAAAAGTTGGTGTCACCTCCGGTATAACCGGAAATGATACAAAACCCGCTTTCTACAGATTCATATCCAACGTTAGTTTGTACATAACATTGCATTAATACTCTACTAGCGTAAACTCAAAAATAAAGAAGTTCTTTGCTGACAAGTCCAAATTTTCTTTTTATTTGTGTTTCTCACATTCTGTTTATTTATTTATTATCATTGAAATGATTATAGTCGAAGGCACTTTAACTTGGCAGGTACAAAGTTCGCTTTGTATTAGTATGTTAAGTATACTAATACAAAGTTCGCTGTGTATTAGTATGTTAAGTATACTAATACAATACAAAGCGAACTTTGTACCTGCCAAGTTAAAGTGCCTTCGACTATACTGTCGAAATTCACTATTACAGTGAAACATTAGAAAGTAATTAGTTAGGCTATTAGTCATTATACCATAAAACCTACAAAGTACAAATTTGTGGAATTTGCTAAATGTTATATAATTGACCCCCAGAAGAACGTTCTAATATTACAAGAATATGTTTAATTGGCTATTCGAACGACCAATTACAGGGTATTTCAATTTTAGACCACCCCTGACAGTGCCCTTATATAAATCAGTATGCACATGTTATCAACTTCAGTGCATTGTTTATGCAGTTGAAAGTTTATTATCAAACATGGGTCGTAAATCGTACCCAGTTTCTAAATGTTCTCGTCTGTTTAAAAAAAGGGCGAAGCGTGAAAGAAAAACTGAAGAAAATGCGCGCGGAAAAGTTTTCAGCGGATAGTGCAGCTACTTCTTCATCAAACTTGGATACAAAAATGTCTGTAGATGTAGCGAACGTGTTTTTCAATGCACCACCTATGTCCGATACCGATACCAAAATGTTTATGGATGGGTCTGATGTGTTGGTGAACGCAGAACTTTTTTTTAACTGTGATATATCTGAAAAATACGATTCTGTTGAATCAAGTGAATTCAGTGATTTCAACGAAGAAAACTGCTCTTCATCAGATTCGTTACTCGAACTAGATGTGGAAATTGAACAAAAACAAGAAATTGAAACTAGTGCTATTAGTGGTCGCCGTTTTGTAGACATCGCCCATTTTTTAAAATCGTTAAAATCGCTTCAACACGAGGGTTTTGGTCGTTCTTTCTTTAATATGGATATTATTAGTGAAAACGCTTAGGATTTGCATCTGTGTATACTGTGAAGTGTTCGGTGTGCAACAAAGTAGATACTGTGTCGACTGAGAAGCTGGACGATGAAAGCAAAATGAGTGTAAACCTAGCAGCCGTTTCTGCTGCTGTTTCAATAGGTGCAGTATATACACAATTGTCAGAATTTTCTTCAGCTATGGATATACCGACAATTTCATCCGCAACTTATGCAAATTATCATGACCAGATATGTAACATTTATAATCGTGCCGGCACCGGATCAATGGCAAGAGCAGCTGAAGAAGAAGCAATAGTAGCAAGGGAAAATGGAGAAGTTGATTCCGATGGTTATCCTACAATTGCTGTAGTAGCAGACGGGGCTTGGTGTAAACGTTCTTATCGAACTATTTATAATGCACTTTCCGGAGTTGCTTGTAGTAGGACTGAGTACAAAAAAAGTGCTGTATATGGCAGTAAAAAACAAATATTGTCTGATATGCGCCAGGAAAGATTTATATGATAACGAAACTAGCCCTGAACATACGTGTTATAAAAATTGGACAGGAACCTCAACTAGTATGAAAGCTAACATTATTTTTGAAGGATTTAAAAACTCTTTGCGATATATGGCATAAAATACGTTAAACTTGTAGGTGACTGTGACAGCAGTGTGTACAGAAAACTTTTAGAGTGCATGTCCTACGGATCCATGGCTATAGAAAAAATTTAATGCAAAAATCACATTCTTCGCAATTACATTAATAAATTGAAAGATTGTGCACATAGGCCAAAAACTGATAAAGAGTTAAAAACGCAAATCTCGCAAAACATTCTAAGATTTAGGACTGCTGTTACAAAAGCGATAGAGTTTAGAAAGTCACAAAGTACGTGTACGGCAGAAAACATTAAGGAGTTGCAATTGGATATTTTGAACGGGCCGAAACATATTTTCGGCGACCACACGGGGTGTGTTGATAGAAAATATTTTTGTGCGGGCACTAAAAACAACGAGGATAACATTGAAAATGAAGTAATTTATCTCGGAGCGCGTATTTCCAACAACGGCGCCTGTGAAGGAGAAATAAAAAGAAGAATCGGGATGGCCAAAACAGCGATGACAAGCTTAACAACAGTGTGGAAAGATCACAAAATAAGCAAAGATACAAAAATGAGGCTAGTACGAACATTAGTATTTCCGATAGCAACCTACGCTTCAGAGACCTGGACAATAAATGCAGCTTGTCGTAGACGCATTGAAGCATTTGAAATGTTCTGTTGGAGGAGAATGCTCCGAATTCCCTGGGTCGAGCGACGTACTAACATATCAATTCTTCAAGAACTTCACATAGGTACCGATAACCGACTACTGCGGAGCATTCAGAAAAAAATCCTAAAATTCTTCGGTCACATCATCCGGAAGGATGGTTTAGAAAAACTAGTAGTACAGGGCAAAGTAGACGGTAAAAGAAAAAGAGGTCGCTCACCAAATCGTTTTATAGATCAAGTACCACACTTTACAGGCATTCCACTAACACAATGCATGCAACAAGTAGAAGACAGAGATGCGTGGCGGGCATTAACACATTTTTGATGCAGAAAGGGGTCACGACGTTCGAAAGCGAACAACGACTTAAGAGAGAGAGAGAGATAACATTGTACCAGATCTTATCAAACGCGGACTCTTTGAAGATATAATGGTAGCAGTTCGTCGCGTAGCAGGTCAGTCTAAGAGCCTCATACATGATGTCACTAATAACTCTGCTGAGCTTTACAATTCGCAAGTAGCAAAATTCATAGGTGGCAAACGAATTAATTTTGCACTAAGGCGTTCCTATAATGCTCGCTGTGAAGCGGCTGTCGTCGCCCACAACAACGTAGGTGCGCTTCATGAAATTGTACCTACTGCTGAAAAAACACCCGGCAAATACCATCCGTATTTTGTCAAAAACAAAAGCACCAAGCCGCCTCCCGAAGAGAAAAAGTAAAAAGAACGTTCAGGTCTAGAAAGGTTGCCGGTCCAGATGCCAATTATGGTCCTAATGCTGCCGAATTAATTCCAGATATGTCCGACGAAAACATAGAGGAAACCAAACGAAGTTTTTACACGATTTAACTATTAACAGAGAAGAAATCTTATTGGGCACTGTTGGACAGAACAAAAACAACAATTTTCTGGAAGTATTGCTACACGTTATGGAAGCGATAATGAGCATCAAGCCATTGAACAATTTAAAGAAATCACAAAATTAAGCGTCAGTGAATGCGATTTGTTTGTGTATGATTTGCATCCATACCTTGGGGTTTCTCCTGACGGATTAATAAATAATGATGCCATTATAGAATTGGAATGTCCCTATAGTGAGCGAATGTTTACCCCTGAAGAAGCTGTAGTAAATAAGTGTATTAAATTTTGTGAAATACATGAAGGAAAGTTAAAATTAAAACAAAAAGACAATTTTATATATATCATATTCAGGGACAATTAAATATAACTAAGAGAGAAAAGTGCTTCTTTGTAGCTTGGACTGCACGTGGAATTTCAGTGGAAATTATTAAAATTGATGCTTTTTTTTGGAATGAAGAAATGTTACCAAAACTGAAAAACTTTTATTTGTCGGCATTGCTTCCCGAGATTATAGATCCGAGATATCCTAGGCAGTTGCCAATTAGAGAGGTATAATAAGAACTTATAGTATATAGTAGGTACACAACATAATTATTTTTAATTTAATTATAATTTATTATTATTATTATTATTTATAATTGTTTCTCGCTGTTGTTGCGAAATTGTAAACATGACGTGTCAAGAACTCAAAACTATTGATAATGGAGTGTATTTTTCTGTTTTATTATTATAATTTTTATTTTGTATTATTATTTTAAAACTTGGATTATTTACAATTATGTTTCGTCAAACTTTGTAAATAATTTATCATGATTCATCTGAAGAGGAAGTAAAAACTTTGAAATAAACGTGTAGTTTTTAATTCTAATTAATGACTCCAACCTCAAAAGAAACGTATAAAATATTGTTGGTGTACCTGTCTCCAGGGCAATTAATATCTAAATTAATTCTACCTAAACGGAGAGCGTAAGAGTCAATAATACCCACGCAAAGTAGAAGTTCGTATAGGGACTTACCTTGATGAATATACAGGAAGGCTCACATGTGGAAGTGGCACGTCGATTGACCGATTGAGCGATTACACAAAACAACGAAAAACGGGATCAGTTGACCGACCGTTCACCAACTCGTCTTAGGTTCATCTCCTTGCAATGTGGGCCACCGACCCAACATTTAGGGGTGGCAGGAGAGGGGACAGTAAGCCCCATAACTCGACGTTCCACCAATAGTGTGTAAACTTACCGCTAGGTAGAATTACAAACTACACTAAATTTATGTACAGCTATTTACTTGTATTAAGAATTACTAATGAAATAAACTAAACTAATATGATTAAAAGCTAAATACCAAACAGTTGCAATATAAAACAGTACCTAAACACCCAGTTTCGTTTTGTAATTCAGAACTCAAGTTAAATACCATTTCAATTGTAAATATACATTTTTACCTGCACTAATAGCTTTGGGCTAAGGTATTATGACGACTTACACTAATCCGTTTGGGTCGTTTGGATTCTACGACTGTTGTGTATGTTGCCTATTTTCGTTAAATTTTGATAAAATATTAAAAAAAAAATTTCTAGCAAAATACTAATTACTTCAAAACAATGCAACTCTACAACAAGGTCGATATGTATATATGATAACATCATTTATTTACACCGCTAAACCTAGGTAAAGTACTAATTTGGAGAAGACATATGTAAACTACAGATCACAGATGTATTTTGGGTTGCCTATTTTTAAAACTCCAGCATCTTCAGGCAATCGTCTTGTAAAACTAAAATTTATCTGTAAATAGGAATTTGTAGAATCAAATTGCAACGCTATAAAAGCCAACGATACAAATGACAAAAGACCTTGTCGTCGCAATTAAAACCATTGCAATGGAAAGCTTCCGGTTATTCAAATAGGTTTCAATAATTTGGTTAACGGGCTCCAAATTTCTAAATAATAATAATTAATAGTCTCTACTTAGAGAGCTTAGAAATATTTGTGTAATTAATATGCTGCTATGGTATTGTACCCGAAGGCAATTCTGTCCAATTTGATAAAATATCTTTAAAGAAGTAAAAGAATATAACAGGATTGGTTTTGGTTTGATTGTTAAAAGCTTCATACTGTAAAAAATAAACGTTGTCTACTAAAGTAATACATTGTAAGTGTATATAAAAGTTAAACGGATTTAGGTGGACAGGATTGACTGTGACTAGAGAGCAGGTTTTGATTTGAAAAATTAGTAACTGGAAATTAATGTTATTAATTGCTTTTAGATCAGTATAAGACGGTGTCACAGTTACTAAGGATGGTTATGCTACGGAAGGTAATTAAGCTTAAGTTTACTGTAAAATGACCATAAAAGTAATGCTACATAAAGTTAATACATGCTGAAATTAATATTGAATTGCTAATACAGTAAAATTGTCGTTTTACCTTAAAAAAATTGGCCTTGGCTATTCTTCCTTCCCAGTGGTTTAGGGTCATTAGAGAAGTGTAAAACCAAAAATGCGAATGTGAAAGTTGTAGTGCTTGGCAAAATATGCACGAATCTATTTTAATAATGTGATTGATTTAAATAGCCTCCGACTGACAGCCCTTCAAAGTTTGCGCAGCGTGAGAAATGTACGATATATTCCGGCGCAGCAAAGTAAGTTTCTCTTTTGCGAGATAAAATCGTCACGTCGCTCAAGTAGTTTCAATGTGAATAGGTTTTCAGAACCTACAGAAATTCTACACATTTCTGGTCATTGCCACGATACCGAGAAATTGGTATAGGTAAAAAAATTAAAATTATGGAAAAGGAATATACGAGCTCAGAATGATATTATTTGGCTCAGATCCGTAAAGCTCTTAAAATTTACTGGTGTAATATTTATTATATAATACGATAATTGCAATTGTTTGTAAATTTTGCCATAGAAATGACCACAATTCAACAAATTGAGAATAGCTTTACCACGTGCCATTTTTGGAAAAATAATACAGACACCCGACTGTCTATATGTTATTAAACAACAAACAGCTTGTTTCACTTCAACTAAAACATGCTACGGTGAACGAAATGATATTTTGATCGTTTGGGCCAAATGAAATAAATCAGTAAATTATTTTAAAGTTAGTGTTTCCCGACTATTTTTTGTAATTTGTTATTGCTAAAGTTGTTATAGTATTGATAAAAACGTCTACAATTATGATGTAAGAATATTGACCAAAAAGATTTTCTATTGTGGGTACCAAATAAAGATACCTGAAAAATCATAACTGGGCCAAATGATGTGATTCTAAGCTCGTATAATGAAAGTAATTTCTTTTTGCATAAACCCTAAGATATATTGCAGTTTACTCAGACACGTTTTCTTTTTTTTTTTGGAGCTGTTCCTTCGTCTTGGTTCGGAGCCTCGGACACAACCGAGTCATTATCGACCATGATAGAAGTGTTGCTTGAGCTTTTATTGAAAAAAGAGAGCACAACTTGTTATAAACGCAATGTAAATAATTCTTGAAAAAAATCCGTGAATACGATTGCGAGTGCTGTTTTGTGATTGTATTCTGATTAAAAATAGATAATCGTACCAACGATAATGGTTTTATTCATGTTAACCAAATGGCAGACATGGCATCTTGTTAGTTATAATAAGTGCGGGATATAAATAATTTACTGCTCTCTATTTCTCCACGCTGCGCGGACTTTGAAGGGCTGTCACTCGAAGACCATTTAAATCAATTACATTATTAAAAGAGATTCGTGCATATTTTTTCAAGCACTACAACTTTCACATTTGGAATTTTCTGAAAAAACCACCCCCACAGAGCTAGAATGGCGGAAATCGATTTTTGGTAACTTTGTCGCCCTCTACCGTTTGAAATACCAACTTCTTGTTATCGCAGTAAAGATCAAAAACGTGTAGAATCTTATTTCCAACATAACTAAAATATCGACCAAAAATTGTGATCACATAATAACGCCATTTTGACTAAACATTTTATTTTCAATAACTATTCACAGATTTTAAATTTTAGTTCTATAATTTTCCGCTTAATGTAAGTTCAATTAATGTAAACATCTGCAAATATTTAGATCCAGGTTTAATACCTAATGCATTGCAGCAAAATCCGCGCCATTGGACGTTTCTTACTCTGAGATAACTTTTTAATCAATAGATGGCCTAAATCGAGCTGTGTCCTTGGCTGCAGTACGAAGTTTGCAAATCGTAATCAGTTTGACCCGTTTACATCGACAATCGCTTTCTCGATTACGACGTTTAAGACTATATTATTTCCAAAGTTTTCATGCATACGAATGACGCGATATTTGGCGAGGTATAATTCGAAATCGGATATAGCACTCCGGCACCCCCGCAAATGCGTTTGAATATTGATTGAATTTGCCTGTCTGACATAACACTAAATCAGGGTAAAATGTGTACATGAGGACTCCACCCAGTCGGTTCATTTCAGGATCTGCTAAACGATACGGTGCCATTCCAGCCAAGGGTAGGCACTTTTATTATGCTATCCCGCTGTAACTTTACGACTTTCAGCATCTTCGAGCAGCTTCTATATAGTCAGCTTTTCTTCAGGTTCTCGTTAAGAAGGTGCTATTAAGTAGGGGCCTTTTACAGCAACTTTTATTAATTTTAATAAAGCAAATCGAGCGGCTCTGGTACAAGGCTCTTCCAATTCCGGGCGGAGGCGCAGATTTCTTAATTTCTTAACTAGGGTGGAACAAGAAAAATTCGGGAGCGAAATAACCACTCGGAGAAAAATTATATGTTACATATACGTTTATTTTATCTTTGGGAGCAAATTATTACTACGATAAATAAAAAAATATTTAGTATTTATACAAAATTATACAGACTATAGTAGGTCCTTCGTGAACGATTTGATTAATGCACTGAGCATTTGAACAGTGTTTAAATCAGATTCTTTAAGAATCCCAATTATATATTTATATAAATCATTAAAGCGAATAAAATATCTAATAATACAGTTAAGAGCCCTGATTTAATTTACAAATAGCTATGCTAACATGTTTAGTAAATCTAATTGTTAGAGTAAGTGGCCTTAAAAGTAAATGACTTAAAAATCACAATTCACTTGCAAAAAGTTGAAATCAATTTTAAATCGCTCTTGGTTAAGATTATATAGGAACAACTTAAAATTTCAAAAATCTTCTGGGCATTATAGCGACTGATGACTTAGACATAAAGTAAAGCCAGTGGTGTGTTAACGGGTAACGTAATCACGTCTTCATTGGGCGAAATCGGTTGCTAAAACGTAAAATGAACGCTTTTAAGCGAAGTTTTAACAAAATCATTACATTTCCGTCTCTGGCCGTCGATTCTAAAGCTGCAGCACGTCTTTTCGCCTTTTACCATCCATTCCACCACAGCGGACGCGCGATGGTTGTTAATTTCCTCATTTGGCGTAATCCGTTTATGAACGTAACGTGCTCCTATAATAAATGCAGAAATGCCATTCTGCACACCGAAAATAAATTAACAGAACAGTCCGGAATTCCATTATGAGTTCATAAACGCCGTACCGGGCGGGGGAGACGACTATCGGCGCTCTAATTTCGCATAAACAACACCTACGCGATATCTATCGAATATCTATAACAATATATCACACAGCTGTATGACTATAGAGAGCGTCAGCTTTATGTACAGTACACGTTGCGTTATTAATTTAATAAATCCTCCAGCCGACTGCGCCCCGCTAAGTCACGTTTTTGAGGATCCAGGGAACGAACTTCGATATTCGCGTGCAGACGCCCGGAAGGTTGGCCTCGGCACATCCGATGCCCCAGGAAATGATGCCGGCAAGGAAGTATCTTCCGTCCTTTCCACGGACCTGCAGCGGCCCTCCGGAATCGCCTTGGCACGAATCCTGGCCCCCAGTCTCGTGGCCCGCACACAGGAATATGTCAGGTATAAATTCGTGCCGTCCGGCTCGCAGGAACATGCTCTTGCATCGGTCGTTGCTCACTATCGGGACTTGAACCTATGAATTCAAAAATTGATTTAGTGGAAGCTTTGATACAATTAAAGAACAAAAATCGCTAAGTATAGGTTTCGCGTTAGTCAGTTTTAATTTTGTCAATATACATCGTCTGCACGAAATATGTCACAAATGTTAGATTCTAGCCACTAACAATTAGAAATAAAGAGAAAACGGGATTTCATTTCTTTTCTCGTCATGATCTTTTGCTGGATAAATTTATCAATATACTTTATTTGTAATTCTTTATGTAATGTTGGAAATGATCGAGACAAGTCCCTATTTAACAACAGCCTGTTATGTTATTTTCAATTCCTAACGCCACTTGGTGGCTCTTCGAGCAGAGTTCGCCCGTGTCAGTTCATTCACATAGTTTTGGGAGCGCAATGCTAATACATGACCGCGCGACGCCTGCTAGACCATTGACGTTGCATTGGAAATTTCTCCGTGTTTTTATACCGCGCGCGTAAGCGGGGAGACTGTATTTCTTACAGCTTGACTTAGCATTCAGCTGGGGGTTTTTGTGTGAGTCGCAGTGTTCTATGCGGGGGAGTAGTCGTTTAAGGGGAATCTTGAACCGTTGCATTAATTAGGTTAATTCTACTTTGGGTAAGGTCGAATCTACAAGAGAGGTTCCTCTGGTAAATTGAAATTTTACGGAATGCATTTAGCAGTGTTGCTTTCTTCGTAATATACGTTGGTCTTACGTGTAGTGGATAGTTCGGTTACTCCATCTCTTCCGCACACGCAACTCGAAACCAGTTGTGATCTTCCTCGGCCGTTTCATCACAGCAGCTTTTGAGCTGAACCCCGTCTCGGAGAGACAGCTTCATTCCTCCCTGGGCTATACCATGATGCTCCCCGAAGGCGAAGATTCCCAGATAATCAACAGGTTCTGCCAGCTGTTGAAGAGAACTGTACAATTGTGTTCCGTGTGCTTAAGAAAGTACCTCGCCTTCCTAAGTGTTGCGGTCACACTAAAAGAAAACTATTTAAGTAGCGGCTCGTCCGCTAAGCGATAATTAAATAATTAGCTTCTCCAGGGCTTTTGCGTTTTAACCAATTACCCGGCATTTACTGGTTGATATAAACCATTACTTTAACTTATACTTATCGCGGCTTCCTAGGGATTATTTTCTTTTGTATGTGTACAGAGAGCCTGCAAGCATTTCCTCTCGGTATAATTTGAAGAATAACAGAGAGAGCACACAATCTTGTTTTATACCTTTTTCACTTTCTATGTCTTCTATGGTTTCACCCTCTAACCTGGAATTAGATGTTTGATGCCGGATTAAGTCTAGAATGATCTTGATGTGTTTGTCATCTAAATCTGCTTCAACTGATATTAGCTTTTGGTGTTTCGCTCGTATGAATGAATGTCTTCTCATAATTAATATACAGGGTGTAACAGTGCGTCGAAATATTTCCTTGTCCAATTTTAAGAAAAAAAATAGTCATATAAGCAGGTTCCAAAACTTCTTCGTTTTGTACAAGGAATCGCCTTTTTCTTATAACTGCCTTATCAGTGCAGATATTTAAACCAAATTTGGTACACAGTAGGGCTGGACGATATATTAATATATCGATAAATATCGATCCTATTTCGGATAACGATATATCGAATATCGAAATATCGTAGTTATACTAAAGCAAAAACACCTGCTGAAGTCCGTAACTTCTCAGTAAGTCTTTTATGTATGACAAAACTAAGTGGTTATTGTTTAAGATATTCTTCCTTTAGTTTTAAATTACCCCTCAATTCAAAAATGATCTTCTTTCCATCAGATATAACATATGACTGTGTTTTATGTCCAGCTCCTGTTAGTTCACTAATCATTCTGTGCATTTTAAAACTGCCATACTTCGCAAGCCTTCGAATTTTCTCATACTGTTCTTCCATTCATTTTTCCTTTACAGTAATCAATCGAGTTTTTGTTTTTGAATTTTTTACTATACTCAAAAGCGATTACTGAAACGGTCCTTTTTGAATTTGACATATGCTGTTTAGATTCTCTTTGTGAATGCATGTCTACTCCCCTTTTTTATTATTAGCTCGATAGGTTTTTGGAGACTAAAACTAACTTCACTCGGTGGTTTTTAATTCGCGCGCACTTCTGCAATGCATGTTGGGAGGTTAAGCCGTTCGAATGTGTGCTGAAGGGCCATTTTTTTTTAGATCTGGTTTTCTGCAGTTTTTCAAAGCCATCGATTCGATTCCTTGGAAGTGTTTCCGGCTGTCTAAAGCGTTGACGCAGTTATTTTCAGCGATGGTGCAAGCAGTGAAATAGTATATTTTACAACAAGAGATAAAAGTGAGTTTTTTTTGTGAGGTGAGAGTTTGCTCACGAGCGTAGCGAGTTAGCAATCTCACCGAACCAAAAAAACCGTACTTTCATCCTGAGTAGCAAATGGAATTTTTTCTACTGATATTATGTGAAAATAGTAATTTTTTCTATGATATTGTAATTTATAAAACATTATATTAGATCATTTATTTTTGCCATAAACGTGGAAAATACAACTATTCTAATAATTATTATTGACAGGATTATTATTTAGAGTGCTGACTTCTGTAGTACGTAAGTTTTTAACTGTAGAAGTTGTTGCTACAGGCAGATTTGGTCATCAAAGCCAATTGTAAGGTCTACACATTACCTTTTTTCTGTGACGTCACAATTTTCTCTCTTTATTTAACTATAAGGAATTGGAGGAAACAACAAATCTGCAGATTTTGGTCAGGTCCGCTTTAAGTATGGTTTGTTTTATAATACTGTCAATGTAACATTTGTCCAAGATGACAGTAAAATAACGCGCAATAACAAGCAGGCGAGCAAGCCTAAAATCTTATTTTAAGCGTTAGGGACTTCTTCGAAGAGGAGAAACGTCGGATTACATAGGTCAAGAATGTCTTGGTTTGAATAATGTGCTATTTGGAGCATCCCTTACATTAAAGGTTAGGTATATGTCAAATTCTTTCTAAAGTCTACTACCTGTGATCTAGATCTTTTTGAATTTACTGTAATATATGACGTACGTTTTTAACGCTATGTTTTGTTATTTCTGACGTCACGGCAAAAGGGTAATGTGTAGACTTTAGTTTCAAGTATATTAGCAGTTTCTGACGTATTTTCAATAGATTGGAATACTTTCCGTCCTCGTTTTATTTTATTATTTATTGAGTCTTCAATATATTGTTCTGCCACTGCGCTAGACTTCCAACCACCATGTTGTTCTACTTCTGTCAGCTTGGCTCCAGTGTCCGCAAGAACAATGGCAGAAGACCTTCGTAATGAATGGCCTGTATACAATTGAGAATCCCGCAAATTTTGAAATGTGGCAATTTGCTTTGGAACATTTCCAAATTTATTGATTCCTATTACTTGTCTTGTGCATCTGCCATTTTGATAATTGAGAAAGAATCGGAGTGTTCTATTGTTTACTCCTGACGGGCGTAGATTAATATACTTCTTACAAATATTGTAGTAAGTACCAACAATTATGAAGAAACGTGGGGTATGGGTTTTCGTGTTAGGGATAGTCACAAGTAAGGTTTTTTTTCCAAATCCTGAACATTATTAACTTCTAATAAATCTCGTAATTCATGGGAACGACAAGCGCCAGCAATGCCAAAAATTAGTGCTACCTATAACGCATAAAATGTATTTCCACATAGGGAACATTAAATATAATACCCAATTACCTTCATAAGCAAGAATTTATCGTCAGGAGCATCATGAATAAATGCTTGAATTTGTTGTGATGTTAACACGTTAGCTGTTTTGCTTCTGAACCCCGTCAAGTTTCGCTTGAAATATGCCATGGAGCTTAGCGTATTTTGAAATATCCACATTATGCTTAATGTTAATGGTATTGTGTAGAATGGAATACATACTCCAAACGGTAGATGGCTTTACATCGTTAGATATTTTTCCAATATAAGCCACATAAAGCACCAGCCTCTACACCGCAAGGTAAATGAAGTTACAGATAATACATACAAACATACATACATAAGCCAGAAGAACGTTTTCCGAGAATGAGTTTATCTGGTTATCAATTCTCCATTCCATGAGGTTTTTATGTACAAATTCATACCTTGCTCTGGATTTTTGGGGTAAGATATTATTAGAAGCTGACTTTTCCGCTTCAATAATGCCCGGCGGTGTGCCTAGTATACTTATGTCGGTTTCAGAATCCATATTATTCGATTTGCAATGACTTTAAATTCAATTAGAAGCGAAGTGTCAATACAAATTTATTGTAAGTTTAGTGGTTTCCATAGTAACGTATTGTTGCGTTCTCATAAAAGATGATACTTTTCAAGTGAAATAGGTCACTATGCCATCATTTTATTTTAGTTTTTTAAACAGCTTCAGGCTCAGTTTAGGTTTGTACATAAAATATTCCATAGAAATTTATTTAATTGATAAGAAAGTTCACGCAAATTTAGTTGGTTTAGTGTTTTAATCAAGAAAATCATAAATTTGAAATTCTCATTTTCATCTCTCAAGGTGAAAATATTTTTATCTCTAGAATGAAAAAATGTCACTCATGTAGGGTAAGCGGTGGAAAACTAGCAATTTTCACATATCAGTAGAAAAATGTATTTTTTCCATTACACATGTACACTGGACCGCTCTCCACCTTGAGGTAGGCGTTTTGCGTTTCCAATGAATGGTAATAATTATGCGATTCGCATATAGGCCCGCTAGGAAACGCCGCGTTGCGATAAGTATTAAGGATTCTTGGGAGCTGTTCCATTTTCCGATGCATCCTGATGAGCCGGCGAGTTGCTGCCCGGGAAATCAAGATAGCCTTGTCTGTGCATGGGTATTAGTTATATTTTGCAGTTCTTATTTGAGGCGGCATTGAACATGTTTATTTTGGTTGCCCTTGTTTTATCAGGATGAGGAAAGTTCGTTCCCCACATTTCGTACCCCACATTTCGTTCTCAGGATATTTCGTCTCCCCACATCTCGTACCCGGAAACTTCGTACCCGAGCGAGCTCAATTTGTCTCCTAGATTACAGTGTGTTGAAAAACGAGTGCAGCGATCGGAATGTAGTTAGAAAAACGAAATATATTTTAATTAATTTATTTATAATAATAAACTTATACGAACAAAATAAATTGTATTTATTAAAAATGACGGTTTAATCTAAGTATCTTCCTGATATTTTGTATAGGGCCACAATTTATCATTCAGGACAACTTTTCTTAGTAATATTTTGCTGTATCATGAACAAAAAGGGTAGTTTACCTGAAAAGAAAATAGTTTTTGCTTAACTGTCAAGGCCGACTTGTTTTTGAAAAAATGAAAAATTTCTTAAAATTCTCTACAAACCAAGCAGGAATTATAATTCCTATAACATTTTTATGTAAAACTAAAAATACAATGTAATTCCCTCTTGCAAGCTCAAGCCAGGGACATACTGTATATAGTTCTTATAAGTTTATTATAATAAATAAATTAATTAAAATATCTTTCATTGTTCTAACTGCATTCCTATCGCTGCACTCGTTTTTCAACACCCTGTAATCTAGAAGACAAATTGAGCTCGGTCGGGAACGAAGTTTCCGGGTACGAGATGTGGGGAGACGATATATCCCGGGAACGAAATGTGGTGTACGAAATGTGAGGAACGAAATGTAGGGAACGAACTATTCGCAAAAACCCACACTATCGTTAGGCTTCTTGACAACCACGTATCAAGCCAGAGATTAGCTTCTTAGTAGCGCCAACAGGCTTTTTTCCAGTTTTTGCACTGGTCATTTCCTACTACTGGGTTTCACACTTTTAAATCATTTCCAGCACTGCGTGCCATTTGAATCGTACAATTTACTTTTAAGATGAAATTTAATAACTTCTTTAGGCACCCGTTCTGAAAATCATCTATTACTGTTCAATTTTTAGGCCGGAAAGTACTTCTTTACTGGATGATTTTGGAAAATTCACCTTTTGATTGTTTACAATATTTGTTGACTGTGGTTACTAAAGAAATCCACTATATTGATTGGTTCGAAATATCTATTGACTGTGGTTTCTAAGGAAGGAACTACAAATATCTCTAGATCTTTACGAAGGTATAATGCTTGTTTTTATTGTAATGTTTTAATATTTACATCAACGTGAGAAGAAACACGGATGCCTTCAAATATTATACGTAACTCACCCCGAAATGACCTTTACAGAACGTAGGATTTCAGGCCTCGCCTTCGGCGTCGGACTGTAATGTGCCTGTAATGATACACTTTCCGGACTTGTTACGTAAACTGCTATTGTTTTCTCACTTGTTAAATTTGTTAATTTATTCCTCTTGTCTAACATAGCTCTTACCTATACTTTGCAAGCGTCTGGATCGTTTGCATTTAGCGACCCAGTATAACAATTATGAACCTTTTTTAAACAAATTGTGCCGTTTATTTCCAGACTCCTGTGCATTGCATTTTATGTTTGTGTGTCAAGAACGCTGTTCATATTTATTTTGTTGTATTATTCAACTGTATTTAATCAGTAATTATTAAAGTCCCGTTATTATTTCATACTACTGGTATACTATGTTTTATTTGACCCAACCGATACTTGCTCGTTTTATTAGAAAATAGGATAATGAAAGCTAGAAGCCGAACACTGTAAGCGAGTTTTATTTAGACTGTAAGTTTGACTTCATTCTATTTCATTGAATAACCTTAAGCGTAATTGCCTGATCCTTAACCATGACAAAAAATTATCGAAAGTTTTGAGCTAGTCAGGATTATGATCGCCTTTTGTTGAAGGCCGATACATAAGCTAATATGGGCAATGTAATTAGGTCGCCCTAGTTCTGTTACTTTTTGCTACCCGGAACGCCATATTTTGGCTAAGGCTTGGACAGTATAGAAAAATGTAGCAACTGTGAAGTCTTTGTCCGCAAATCTATTAACATTAGTGGAATTGAAATAGTTGCTGCTTAGTAGAGTATAAGAGCCAAGAAAATACTGAAATTATAGTAGCAGATTGATTTGGGTGAGGTGGTGATTTATACCTGAATAAATAGCTTTTTCAAGTAAAATACGATCAAAAATTATTTTCATCTAGTATGGCTATAGAATAGCTCCTAATTTATAAATGCAACTACATTTATACTTAAATTTCACACTTGACATTTTATTTTTAAGTGACTTATAGTTGTATTCGCAAATTAGGAACTACTCCATATAGCCATGCTAGATGAAAAATTTTTGATCATACTATATCTTTGCTAAAGTAAAGGAAAACAAGCGCTAACTAGTAGCATTAAAAGACAAACGTTTTTTCTTGAAAGTACCTTAGCTTTTTATAATCTGGCTAGTATTTCTAACTTTGATTGCCTACTCGAGTAGCGACATCCTTGCGTCGTCTACCTCGTCTGGTAGAACGATCAAAACAAACAAGTCGAAAAAATTACTGTGGATTTAAGTCAATGTAGTCTAATTAATTTCAATGTCATACTTACTGATTCTTAGAGCGAACATGTACTCTGATGGGCAACGAATTCGAATTTCTCTAATTGCAGGTTATAAAAATAATGTGTAAGATAAAATCAATTAAAAAATCCGCGTCTCGCTCTAACAGGAAAAGGGAAAAAATTTGGAAATAAAATTTCTAATTAACAAATTTACAGCTCTAGGCATACAGGTCAACAACGTGCCCTATAGCAAATGCAATTTGTGAGGCACTTTATTATGCGAAAGAGCCTTTTTGAAATTCTATCTTGTTTTCTGAATTTTTCACATACTGTTGAAAAAATTAAACACAGAGGTAATTATGCAGATATAAACATAAAAATTTGTCAATTGGTATAGTAAATATAAAATTACGTCTGTGATAACTTTATTGTTAATAAAGCAAAATGAAAGCTGTAAAGGAGAAACAAATTTTAAAAAACGTTCTCATGTTTAATTACCATAAAGACCTCTGAATAACGAAAGCGTGTAATGCCATTTTTAGTTTACCAAATACTTCGTACAACTAAAATACAATCAGATGCATTCTTAAACAATAGATAACTAAGCATTTTTGTTCCAGGTGGAATGGAAATAGTTTCTAAAATAGTAAATGATTGTCAACTCTACAACATACCTTTAAATTCATAAGTTGATATTTGTACTAGCTAAATTCCTGTTGTTGAGTATATTCTAAAAATATTTCGTTCTCAGCGGTCACTTGTGCAACGAGTTTTGGAGAAATGTATAAATTCCTTGACGAGTAGGTAAATATCAATTCTGGAATATATTTCAATTTTTGCCATAATCACTAACATTATGTCATTTACGTCTGCCTTGGAAATGTGAAAATTGATAATAAAGCGGAAAATGAATGCTACACAATTCAGACTGCAAAGAATACTCTATTATTATTCCAGACTTGGTGCACTACCCTAGTTCCTGGTGCATATTTAAAATTTCTCCAAACTTTAGTAAACTTTGAATCCTAACTTCTGCGTGCTTACCTTAACCATATTTAGGACGTTCTTTGTGGAAACTTTAGTCGAAAGCGTTTTACATTTAGTTGAACACGTAGGAAAGTAAAGACAGAAGTAAAAATGTCTGGATGCACGTGTACACAAGTATCTTTAATTATTGCATTCATTAATAAACCTATAAATGTAGGAATTTAAAGTTTCAATGTAATTTTCTGAAATAATCTTAGAATTGAAATCTATAGAGTTATATGTGGTTCTTCTATTAACAATATCTTAATTTGGTGCGTAAGCTTCGTGACCAAGAAACAAACTAATTTATGTGCGCCCAGCTGAAAATAGTTTTTCGTGTTGCGACCAAAGTACCAGGTGATTCAAAAGAATGTTGCTCTAGCATTTATTATATTTTGTACAATAATTTTAAAAAGTCATAAAATGTGCCTTTATAGAACACTCTTTCGGGGATTACTGATAACATACACACGACGTACGAGAAAGTAGATACACAAATGCAAAGAAACTGTTAGGTTATTTTTAATTTATAACGCCACTATAGTTTTCGACCTCTCGGGCGGAGTCCGGCCCTGTGGTTTATTTATGTGAATGTGACGCTATCTATCTTAGACAGTATTGTTGTTTTCAACAGGAATTTTCCTGCACCCCCCGCGAATAACGATTATGTATCTTCAGTTTTGGAATTTGGCATTGAACTCGGTACCTGCATTTTTCTTCTTTCGCGCCATTCAAGTTTTGGCCGCCGGGCTAGTGTGTTGCCGCCGGGGTGACGAGGTTGCAGCTCGTAGCTTTTGGTCGGCTATGCGAAATCACCCCCTTTTGACACGGATGTGGTAGTATTTGCAAGCCTAAGAATACCGGTCACAAGACGCTCGATTTATTCGGATCTTAGTTGTACTATCCACTTTTGGGGTTCCGTGCATTTTTACCGTATTGTCTTTACCATCTGCGTGAAAAATCGATTTTATACGTGATAAAAATAACAAACGACTGCGAGGTTTTCCCAAGCAATCTGGCTAAATTCTACCGCCAATTTGGTTGAATAGAAAAAAGTTGCCTAATCAAAGAACTAACAAAATGACTCCAAGAAATTCTTGAAATGATTTTTCATATTTGAGTTATCTTAAAAACGATTTTTTTTATTTTATTCTATTTTTCTATATTGAAACTGACAAAACTTCTCTATACCAATTTTTAATGGAGTTAAAGATTACCTCATTAAGTTTTCACGAGACGTTTCGTCTCAGAGAAAGCGTCATCAACTTCATTGTTTTTAAGGCACTTTTGATTTTGAATTCAACCATGTACATACCACTCATTATGGTTTAATTACGTTTTGGGACGTTTTTTACTATTCAAAAAATTTTAGGTACGGACTTGGGTCATAGAGAAGTGCATACGCTGTTTCTTTTATAATATCAAGAAAAAGGAAATGAGCTACAATTGATGTTTTCAATTCTTAATAATCACGTATGGTCTTGGAATAAAAGCAATTTTCAATCATTATTAATTTATTCGTTGATTATTTTTCTTTCTTATAAAGAATAATTAAACAAAGAAATCAAAAGTATCCAGTGTGACTTATTACTTTTTCTTTAAATTACAAAGCTGAAACAACGCATGAAATACTCTACGACACAGCTCCGTATCCAAGAATTTCTTGATGAAGGTCGAGAAAGAATAGAAACGTAATTAAACCACACTGTGTGGCACACTGATGAATTTAGAATAAAAAGGGCTTCTAAAATGTGACATCAGAAAATCAGGACCGTATTTAAAAAAATGAAGTTTATAATGTTTGCTCGAAGACGAAACGTAGGACAAAAAAATTGATAACGTATTATTTAAGTCCATTAAAAGTTTATATAAAAAAGTGTGATTAGTTACGCTCTTTAATATTAGAAATAATAATAAAAAAATTCGATTTTTTAAGATAACTCGAAAACGAAAAATCATATCAACGATTTCTAAGCCATATTTTAATTGCGAAACTTTTTTCTCATTTAACCAAATTTATATCTCTTACCTACCAAGATCCCCATACTGGCCCTTCTTTTTTTGGACACACTATCTATACTGGGCTGCTGGATACTGTCTTTCCTTCATGGTTTTGAAGTATCGTGCCGTATATCATTGTTTCAGTGGCTTATGCTTATTCAAGAAATTTGAATGCCGTATTGGCCTTTGTTTATATATTGAAAGTAAATCACTCCATAGCTTGTATTTGGATGACGACACATAAGGAAAGGTAACCTCATTATTACTTTTTTTTAAATTTTGACTACTAAAGTAATATTTACAATCTGTTTTAGATAAACACTAAGTAAATTAGTTGACTTGATTAATGACATGTGGGGATATCCCTCCAATAAGGAATTCCTTCTATATTACACTTTAATCTCGTTATTCAGGATATATTAAGAATTAAAATCTTGTCGTTAGATCTAGAGGATGAACTCTTTTAAGTCTGTGTAATGCCTCACTGTTGTCTAGTAGATTCACTGTTTACGAGTTTGGATGAAGTTAGAGACGAGATTGATAGCGTTCACTATTGCACTTCACTTCTTTCACAGTTTTCATGCGTAGGTCACGATGTAGTGTGTCATTTTTCACGTACCATGGGGTGTTGATGATGAGTCGTAGAGTTTTGGATTGGAAGCGCTGCATGATTTCCAAATTTGAGGTACTCGCAGTACCCCAAAGTTGAATACCGTATGTCCATACGGGTTTCAGTACTACTTTATAGATTACTACTTTAAGCTTAATTAGTATTCTGGACGCACCCCTTACTTTAAAGCAAAAAACAAGCACATTTTGGGTACCTCAAACCGCAGTTCTCCTGACTATTAAGCTATCCAGAGCTATTACTGTTAAGAATTGTTGTAATTAGCGCTTTCTACTGTAACAAACTGGAACCCAGCTGTGGGGCTTTGCTTTTTTGCTTTTAAGTAACGCTTTTCTCATGTAAGAGAACGTTGTCATGTGCTTTTTCATCCGCTTGTAGCACCCTGCATCGGTTTTGGATGTAAGCAATACTTGGTTTGCGCTTGACGCAGTTAACGGGTGTAGCTAACATTATGTGAAGGACCAGCACAGTCGTGTGTTTTAACAAACCACACACCAATACTTTGTTACCTACATCATAGACATTTATATTTAATTATAGTTTTTATCGATTTCATATTTAACTTCTAATCCGGCAAACCCATTAGAGATTCATATTTTAGCATTAACAATGTTTTCTTAATTTTAATTTAAACTGTGCACACTTTGGTTAAGCAGTCGTTTGAGTTGCATGCCTTTCTATTTTGATAAAATATACATTTTTCAATTCACTGTTGGGGTTTGAATAATTGACTCTGGTAGTTTCTATTTGATTTTCTTAGTGCTTCCATCTTAAACCATAGATTTTTCATTTCAATTTCTTGGAAACCTCTACTGAATTTAAAATTTCCCATCATTCTCCATATTTCATGTTGGCTGCGTTGCCAACCTCACCAGGACTCCAAGTTCCCTGTTCAGGATCTTGCTAAAATTGTATTTGTTTTTAACTGAAAAGATTGTTCTACAATAATGACAAGAATCTCTAGATATAAATCAAAACCCTCAATCCGGTGCACTCTTGAACAGATGAAGTCGTTAATATAATATTATATTTTTATATTTAACCAAGTAGCTTAACCTAATATAGCCTAAAAAATGTTGTTCACCACATGCACATATCTTTAATGAGGGAATTTAATTGTAGATTAGCCTGAAGGTGGCAGAATATATTAACATTCCGAAACATATGTAGCGTTAAAAATAAAAGATTGTGAGTACCGACAATCCAAAAACGTTGTGTTTTACTAACACAGTTTGTTTAGGTCTCTTTTCGAGTGCGGAGTGTCTTTCCGCCCTCTAGTGACTGACTTCATGTTATTGCCTTTTGGCGCTTTCGGAAGTGATGTAAAGCCGTGGGTCCCATGTTACTATGATGCGTATCATGTAAAAGATCTCTTGCTAGGGTTGGAACTCTATATCCTCGGCAAAATTCTAAGTAGGACTTTGACCATATAACCAAAGCGGTGTCTAAGGCACCTGGTACTCTGCATGCCTAGATCTTATCCATTAACAAACAAACAACAACAATCTATACCAAATGTTAAAGTGTTCTTTAATCAACTCAAAACAAAAGGTCAAGTGTTCCTTTAACAGCAAGGGTAGATAAAGTAGCACCTTAACATCAAGGGTAGATAAAGTAATTTAAACTTTTATTTAAATAAAATATTACAGCTTCGTATTATCCTAGCAACCCAATATAGCTACTGATATTTTAAAATGTGATTGACTTTCCTTATTTTCTTTTGAAATTGTTAAAGTTCTTCCTATAGAAAAAAAATGTATTATACACGACGATAAAGTTATCACTATCCGCTCTTGAATCATTATAAACGATTCACTCGTGGATAAAATTTTACTTTATCGTCTTTTATAATAAATTACTATTAAAAAACAAGATTGCCTAGATCATAAAGTTAAATTATCGGGGCTGAAACTCCTTAGATATCGATTATGTTAAACGTATAATTTTTTAGTAAAAATTAAAAAGTGCTATGTTCGGTTTTGAAACCGGTCACCCGATATGGGGAACCTGTTGATTTTATTCTCGCTATAAATGGTACACTCTTTATTTAAATTTTTGATATGTCTAGCTGTTCAGTCTTCAGTCTTTTGCTTACAAATTAATTTTTAAGAAATATCAACACAATTAGAAATACTTTTCAATGTAAAAGATCATCAGTAATAAAATCTACGACTACTGTAGCAGCTGTGAAAGCTCAGAAAACTTTGACGAAAAAGGTGCTCGTCCAAGTAAAGCAAATTAACCTATATTAGGTTATGGCGCCTAACATGTATTTGATATATGTATTTCCACGTCGACGAAAGAAAATCAAACAAAGGGATTGCCCGTTTGAGACTGAATAAGCTGAAAGGAAGTATATATTTCCGCTATCCCTTATTATAACAAAGAGAAATGGAAGGCTTTCATCAAGCAAGATTGGCACAACACAACACTTGCTCAAAGCAGCCATTTCGGCTCCCCGAAACAATGGGAAAATTGCAAAACGGAACAATTTTCTAGCTCACAGGGCACAAATTTCATTTTATGCCGCTCTTGAACGGATTCGATTCGGAGATACATACCTTGTGCGTTGGCATCGATATAAAAGCCCGTCCGTTTACTTCACTCGGGAAGTTCTCAAGGAGAATAACAATTCCGGAGAGAATTAGAAATAGCGCGCGAGCACAACAACGAATTTTTCCTGC
Source organism: Agriotes lineatus (assembly GCA_940337035.1). Lineage (NCBI taxonomy): Eukaryota > Metazoa > Arthropoda > Insecta > Coleoptera > Elateridae > Agriotes > Agriotes lineatus. The sequence goes on along the minus strand of OW679194.1, from coordinate 15,357,227 downwards.
GCCTTTGTATGCATTTGCTCGGCACGAAAACGAGAAAAATATGGGGTAGCAGCTTTATTGCGGCCATTTCGTGTCGCGCAAATCCCTAATTTTGGACAAAGAACCTGCAAAAGCTCGGTTCTTCCTAAATCAATTCGTAATTTGCGACTGACCCTCGCGGCAAAAAATACCCACCTCTTGCAACACCGAAGGTAGCGTTCCGCCCTCGCTAAGCCTTCCCCATCCTGTTACGGTGGCGTTTTCCCCGATAAGGAGATCATCGGAAGCGGGGAGACAAATCGGGGAGATGTGCGGCGCAAATTCCAGAGATTTGTCAAGCCGCACGAGGGCCAGGTCGTACTCGTAGGTGAAGAAGTTGTACTTGGGGTGCACGATCTTCTTGGCCACCCCTCGCTCCACGTACGGCAAATCCTCCTGGACGCTGGAGAAGTCGTACTCGCCCACCCTTATCCTTATTTGTGACGTTAATAGGCTGAAATGAAGGAAGGGAATTAGCGAGTGTTACAAACTTCCAGACAGATTTGCTGCCCGGAACCGGGTTCGCTCGCAGAGGGCGAGCGGTTATCTGAGGATATTTTTCCTGCGACTCCTTTATTATTAAGAACAGAGGCTGAGTGCCCCAATAAAGTACAAGGTTTTTCTCACGGGGAGCAGCACATATTTATCCCCACGTCGACCCCTCCTAGTTAAAAGAGCTTTTGAAAGCGTTCCTAAGTGATTATTCCGAGGACCTCAATAGCAGAGCGTCAAGCGTGAGTATAGAAATGAACATAACTGTCACTTAAAAGCTTTCCTAAGGAAGGGCTCTAAAGAGTAAGAATGATTGCGTTTCGAATGAGACATTCTAAGATATTAATTATCCTTGCCAGGGCTTCTTACGCTCCATTTATAAAAAAGGCTTCATTATTTACCGTTAAAACAGCGATTTTATTTTCAAATAAATCTGCGCTAAGTTGCTTTTGCATAGCTTGATGTCCCAACAATTTTTTAAATAATATAATTATTCATAATTAGGTCCAATTATCGGCAAAAATAAATTGTAAGACTGATAAGATTATAATCGTTTAGACGTTGCCTTCTGTAGCTAAAATATAAATTCCTGGTATTTCACACTCGTTTCAGAATAGCTGGAAAAGAGCAATGTTTGGAATTTACTGTCGAAATATTTGAAATGCTCATTTTGGCAAACATGACTGAAAAATACTTTCGTTATCAGGAATTCCATTTATTAAACACACGCTTCATCTGCCGAAGTCGAAGATATTCAGCAAAATGTACCTATATCGAATTGTTGAGCCTTAACAAGCGTCTGGTGTTGTAGCAAAAGGAAAATAAGCAATTTAGACAAGGTATGCGTTCCTATGCATTCAAGATTGAATCCGCGTTTCTGCCTTTTTATTGAGCATTCCTTTATCTGCTGGCTACGGAATGATGTAGCTCCAGAGGCCCTTGTTCGGCGAGTTGTGGGCTTCTGAGAGCGCATCAGTTAAATATTACAAAACTGTCGCTCCGAGCCTTACAATGGAACTCTATTTTGGCCAAGAACTCAATTTCCCCAAAATTCCATATCGCGCACAATTCGAAAGTGCAGAAAAATGATGATATAAAAACTTTCTGAAAGGACTTTCTCATTGTGGCGCCATTGGCAAGTCGATCCTCTGCGAGCTGGGATTAAATGCTATGATTGATTATTTGGTCCTGTTTAGGAAGGTTTAATACTTACTCGTCTACACAATGGCCGGCAGTTGCGATCCAGTTCTCGTTCAAAATGGCGCCCCCGCACCGATGCGTGCTGGAAAATCCAAAAAACGAGGTCCTTCGCACGGAAACCTGTGGAAAATTTTTCTTTATTAGACTCATTGTAGAGGTTTTAATTAAATGTAGTAACCCTGCTCACACTATGCCCCCGTTGTAAGAATTTGCTTTGACGACATGCTACAATGAAAGTACTGTAAGAGCCTCTTTCGGAATTTCTGTCCCAACATATCCATTCAACGTTTTGTTCACGACAGAAGAGTGAAACAGAGAATGAAAGCCGAGAACAGATCGCGTAATAATGCTATTGATCTGTAATTTTATTAGAAATTCGACGCAGCGTTTTAAAATCACCATTCGATGTCTCAATTTGAGAGATATTGAATGCTTCGCTCCACGTATCTTGGCAGCTCGTGATTTCGAAGTTCGGGAAAGCAAAAACGCAAATGTCTACCGCCACGAATCCGGAAATGATAGAAAAAACACAAATGGAATCTGGGTCATAGCCTCATTATATTAGTTCTGGAAAGCTTGTTCTTCAAATACTCCTGGCTTTGAACCAATCAAATAAAAAATTATCAAAAATACCAACCGACGTAAATTTAATTAAATTGCACACCTTCCATGAAGGTACTCTTCCAGTTGTAGATTTGAAAAATTAATTTTGTGTTAAAAGAGAGAAGCTTTATGCCTTCAGGTCTTGAGTCGATAGTTTTAAACTTGTATTTGAATAAGACACGAGAAAGTCGCATCAACAAAGTTTTCAAAATATTGGCTACACCAAACTTTTCGATTTTGTTGATTTAAAGTTACAAGACGCTATAGCGATAATTCATAAATGTAGAAGTAAGCCCCAACGATTTATAAATTTAAAATTTACTAAGGATATATACGAAATTACAGATTGAAATGCTTTCAAACATTTTATTGCTTATATCCACTATTTAAATGGGCTATACGTTACTCATGCAAAGTGAGGTGCTTGATATTTATTTTCAAAATAAGGAACCACTCGTATTTAAATTGCTATCGTAGTGCTACCCAACTGCAAACAGATCCCTACAAAGCCAAAGCAATATTTTCTAATTACAACGTAACACGCTACATAAAAAAACAAACCGTACAATCCTTTTTCTATCAAACATGCAGCTAAATAGCCGGCAGCTCATGTCGTTCAAACTTCGGCTTAATGAAACTTTCGCTTAAGAGAATGCGTGGTAGTTTGATAAGCGTCAGTATACTGGAAAACGAGAGGAGGGCAATCTAAACAAAGCGCTTCTATTGCTGTTTCAAGTTTCTAGCACAGGTTACGACAATTTGTTTGTCTTAAACGCGATCTAAAGCAGGGAGGCACAAAAGCGTATGGAGACTTTTTGTTCGAGGGTTTGCTAGATGTACAAGCAATACACAGAATAATAGAATCCGTATTTTGATATCAAGCATTTACACAATTTTTTTGTACGTGATATACGAATTGATCGATGTATGAAAAAAATAATACTGGGAAAACTATCTTACTGACAATAGTAACTGCTGTAGAAAATCATATCGAAGAAAACCAAATTGAACAAAACATAAGTAAATATATGATGGAAATAAAGATTGAACTATTAAGTTACATTAAACGTCGCCCGTGTCAGCTGCTGGATGAATTGCATAGCTCACCAGCTGATGCTGTCGGTCCCAAGCTCGGATTTCGTTGCGAAAAAGAGGATAAAACAATAGAAGTTGGCTGCTGCAATATTTCATAATGGACCCGTAGAGACGATTAAGTTTTCTTCGAGATGAGAACAAACCATAGCAGCGTATGTTACCCGCCGGAAACAAGAGAGAAGGTGTGTTTACCTTCTCTCTTGTTTCCGGCAGTGGTAAAGACAAAGGAAAGCAAATGTTGGTGCTAGAGTACTAATTACATAACAGATTAGAAGATAAAATCAACGACATTGATTCCATAAATGACAGATTGTTACACTATAGTTACACTGAAGTTTAACAATGGTATCATACAGTTTAGAAGCTTATTGAGTTAATTATAATCCGAAACGTTATTTATTGTAATTAAGACCAGCCCTGTTTACTTGTTTATACAAGGTTAGAAAGATTGACGCAGCCTGCAATCAAGTAAATTTGTCAATTCAGCAAAGAGGTTTTGCCTCCGCGTTTACACCCTGCGCGAAGAAAATTATCGAATCTGTGGATCGCAAATATCGTTTTTCATTCCGGGTTTACCATTGTAGCGGCCAGTAGTATTACTTCCCACTGCTCAAATTGCCGCTAGATGTAGCTCGGAAGGTTATCGAAACTCAGCCGGAGGTGTTGCATTGTGTTGGGATAAAGATTAGCGCAGAATGTAACGCTGTTGTGATTCGTGCATTATGGTATTTTACAAGTATAACATTACCGGACGTAGGGCAATTCAACTTATGCAAATGTCAATATTATATTGAATTCAAATAGCATACTTCTGCGAAGTCCCTCCATCAAGCTAACTACAGTTCACGGCGCCAGTCATTTTCTGTTGCATCTCAAACCCCAAGTAGGTTATTCTAACCTGGCCTCTCTATTTTGACTGTTGCATATATCTACAGGGCTGCTGGACACTGCCTTTTCTCTCCATGTCTTAATGTATTATAACTAATTCTGCATTCCGGTATATTAAACTGTATATGAATAACTTTTCCATGCTGTGTAAATTTTGTTTCGTATCGCCAAGTTATTGTCCTTTTTGAACTACTTGATGTTTCGATTTCGGTTTATGTTCGAAGTATAAGCGTCTAAAATTGTGTATTACTGTATTTGTGGTTAAGTAGCCCCTTCAAGGATTTTAGATGTCTTTTGACTGTCGTTTGCATTTTCGAAGTCAATATTTTCATATTAATTGGATTTGACGTCATATAGGGGCAACTAGTTGAAATTAGTCTTTAGATGACTGCACCAGAATTTCGTATAGCTTGGTGTGTTCATTATTGGGTATTTGTGTTGTGTTCTGTTGTAATGCAGACTTTTTTTTAAATCAATAGCTGAACGCAAAGTAAGTAACTAGAGGTTCATTTCACCATGCTTCCTCTTCGAATGTTTGTTCAAGGTTAGGGACGTCGTGAACACCTGACTTTGTCGCGAATTCTGAAGAGAACTAATCGTGATTTTGAGTTTAAGAATTCGTGGCGCCCTGACCCTAATTAATTCTCGACGCATTCCTATGGTGAAGTAGCAAATAAACCCATTTCAGGTTCCTCGAACCACACTTGTCTCGACTGAAAGCTAGCTGGAGCAAATTATTGTTACTGTTCTTTTCTGTTTTGAGCACTATTTACGCCTGTAACACAACAACAAAGAATACTATATTGTTTGAGGGATTTCAAGAGAACAAGAATCCATCTTGAACTATATCAGATGTCAGCAAATATAGGACCTGATCATAACTTGGTATTGTGTGAATTTCGATAAAACATTGCACGTAAGAGAAACAGGAAGCCAAATGAAATTGAATTTTTTTCAGACAACACAATGAAAGATCTATATAAGCGGCGGTTTAAGAATAAAATAAATTCAAATCCGTAAAAGCTAAAATCTTAGCAAACGAGAAAAGAGAAGCATACTTCGAGTATCGAAGTATCAGATACAAAAAGGATAAGTGAGATACTTGTATGGCAGTCACAAAAGAGTATTGAACATAATACGTAGGAGGCACAAATCCTTAAACAAACATATAGAACTGAAAACAATTTAGAAAGAGTAGTAGGTGGAGTACCTCAGACAACTATACGAGACAACTACAGCTACGTCCAGGGAAAAAGAAAAAGGCAATGTAGAAGATAGAATTAATGATACCAGCATCCCATCGACGACGTTACAAGAGATACATTAAAATGCAAATCAGAAAATCGCCAGGTATAAGGTAGACCTTATTAGCAACGAAATGTTATAAAATATGAAGGCAACAATTTTGTGAATCACTCTACCTGGAAGCATCACTATTCCCATTTTCAAGAAGGACTCTAAACATGATCCGATGTTCTATCGGGGAATATCAGATACTATCGACAATAACTACCCGTCAAATCGAAACAAACGAAGGAAAGTATCTATATAATTGGTGGAAAATGCCATTAGAATTATGGACGTAGTAAATTTATTATTAGAGAAAGGAATTTGAAAGAGAATAATAACGTCATTATAGAACTCAACAACAGAACGAAAGTAAGAACACAAAAGTTAACAACAGAAGAAGTATCTGTTTCCATAAGAATTATACAAGGAGTTCGGTTCAAAATTGTTTAATGTAATAATGGATCAAATAATAACTAACATGAATAAAACAGACATTGGTTACATAATCGGAAATGGCAAAATGTGTTATGCAGATGATGTAGTTCATACGACTTAAAGTGAAGATGATCTACAACGCTTGCTATTTACACTATAAACGATATCAACAACATTCAACATGAAAATGTTCACAAAGAAAATGCAGTCACAGTACCTCCAAGGCACTAATTATCTGCTATTATATCAAGTAAACTATTAGCAGTAAAGTTTGCATCTAAATCCAGAAAGATATAAGGTTTCTTAAGCAAAATAATATGGAGAAATAAAACATATGTAAGACATACTCTTACATATGCCGCAAATACGAGAGCTGAAACAGCAAAGACAAAAATTAAAAACCCTCCGAGCTATAACAGAACACACAATAATGGAGAAATTAGAAATTACACAATCCGTACAAAATCAGGCATCCGAGATCATGTCGAGGGAGTGGATAACTGCATGCTCGTAAAGACGATAACCACTGAAAAACCGAATACAAAACGACCACCTGAAAAACCACAAAGTGGCATGGAAGCTGGACGAGCAAAATATAAAAGAGAGGATATTATGATATTCATCAATAATCTACGTATTCAAAATTAATAAAAATCTGGTGTGATACACTCACACAACTTCCTTTTACAGTGATATTATAATTAGCAAAGAATTTGATTTTTAATTTTTAAGCATTTGTCAATAATTTTCAAAAATTAAAAATTTTACAAAAACGGTACAAAATAGAGTGTTAGTTCAACAGACAAATTTTCTCTAGAATTTTAAGCTGAATTCAAAATTGTAATAATATACCGGGTGTTCTATTTAAAATAGGAGTTAATAACAAAAAATAGAAAAAAAAACAAAAGAAACCCATTTTAGAAGTAATCAACTGGAAAATCACCTATCTCACATCAATACACATTAAAAATGTAATAAAAATATAAAGTTTAAAAAAATCGTTAGAGCCGTTTTTGAAAAAATCGGAAAAAAACTGAAAAATCACCTACTTCCGGTTATGCAATTTTCTTCAAAAGCTTGCTGTCGCATCTACATAGTACACAAAACTTATATATGAAGTTTCAAAGCCATATCTCTTTCCGTTTTTGAGATATTCTGTTCACAGACAGACACACAGCCAGACACATAGACAGACCAATGAAAAAAATATGTTTTTTGGGATCAGGGGACTCTAAAACGTGAAGATCTGTTGAAAACTCAATTTCGAATTTTTGGTGTGAATCCAATACTTCCTTTATTGTAAAAGGAAGTAAGAAGGACAACATATAAAGCCTTTGTTGAGTTAGTATATTGTAGACTGTTATGAAAAACTCATCTTAAAAAATCGTTCAACATGAGGAACATGTTAAAAGAAAGAAAAGATGAAAAGTAACACCAACTTTGTTGTAATGTAAGCTGCAATGCCTTGCGAAACAACGACAAAAAGACCAAATTTGTCTAGATATCCTTGGTAACAAGATTATCTAAAATGAAACCAAATACCATAGTCACCAATGTAAATAACTATTACAAAAAAAATGTTTGGATTCACAAACTGCAGAGTACACAATCCTAAAACTCCCTGGGCGTTTATTAACAAAGATGAAGCCGTTTGATATATATACAGTGTGTCCAAGATAAGGAGGGCCAGTATGGGGCTCTCGGTAATGGTAAGAGATACAAATTTGGTTAAATGGGAAGAAAGTTGCGCAATTAAAGGACTAAAAAAATAACGTCTAGAAATCCTTGATATGATTTTTCGTTTTTGAATTATCTCAAAAAACCGAATTTTTGGATTTTCTTTTTTATTTTTTTCTGGCGTTAATATTGCCGTTAGAGCGAAACTGATTAAACTTCTTTATAGCAACTTTTAGTGGACTTAATGATTACGTTATCAATTTTTTTATCCAACGTTTCGTCTTCGAGAAACCATCATCAACTTCATTTTTTTAAATACGGTCCTGGTTTTTTTTATGCCAAATTTGCAAAGCCCTTGTTACTCTGAATTCAACAATGTGCCACATATTATGGTTTAATTACGTTTCGAGCTTTTTTCTGATCATCATCAGAAAATTTTTTAGATACGGACCTGCATTTCTCATAATTTTGTAAAAATAAGTTCAAACAGTAAGTTAGGCCTTTTTACATGCCGTTAAGATATTAAAATGCACATCATAATGTCATAATTCTGATACATTAATTTAATAAGCAACCAATAACTATTAACAATAAACAAAAAAGGAATGAACAAAAGATAGACAGAAAGAATAACAAAACGAACATCGAAACCATTTAATAGGTATTAAATTTACAGAAGGTATTCATAAAGGTTGCCATCATTCTCCATGCATAAATAACATCTAACTGTAGAATCTAAAACATTATTCAGCAATACTGGCGTTATACTTTGAAAGGCTTCAAGAACCAATCTTCTAAGTTCTTCTTCTATTTCAAAACGTTAAATACCTATTACATTGTTTCAAGGCTCGTTTTCTCATTCTTTCTGCCTATCTTTTGTTCATTTATTTGTTGTTTATTGTTAATAGTTATTGGTTGCTTATTAAATTAATGTATCAAAATTATGACATTATGATGTGCATTTTAATATTTTAACGGCATCTAAAACGCCTAACTTACTGTTTGAACTTATTTTTACAAAATTATGAGAAATGCAGGTCCGTATCTAAAAAATTTTCTGATGATGATCAGAAAAAAGCTCGAAACGTAATTAAATCATAATATGTGGTACATTGTTGAATTCAGAGTAACAAGGGCCTTGCAAATTTGGCGTAAAAAACCAGAACCGTATTTAAAAAAATGAAGTTGATGATGGTTTCTCGAACACGAAACGTCGGATAAAAAAATTGATAACGTAATCATTAAGTCCACTAAAAGTTGCTATAAAGAAGTTTAATCAGTTTCGCTCTAACTTTAATATTAACACCAGAAAAAAAGAAAAAAGAAAATCCAAAAATTCGGTTTTTTTGAGATAATTCAAAAACAAAAAATCATATCAAGGATTTCTAGACGTCATTTTTTTAGTCCTTTAATTGCGCAACTTTCTTTCCATTTAACCAAATTTGTATCTCTTACCATTACCTAGATCCCCATACTGGCCCTCCTTATCTTGGACACACTGTATATACAGGGTGTTTCATTAATAATTGGAAATATTTTAACTCTAGAATCCTGTGATCAAAATATTAATATTTAACTAAAATCACTTAGATAAAATATGGTTCCTTACTGAGATATAGGGTGTTTTATTTAAAAATTTAAAAGTGATTTTTTTCCATTACTTTAAAACTATTTGACGTATCCGTATCATATTTGGCAGGAAGTTTGGACACTGTAAACCATACTAAATTATGTTAAATAAACGTTTGTGGTTACTACCAGAGGCGTACGACAGGGGCAAGTGATTGGTTGACCCCTCCCAAATTCTACGCCACTGGCGGAATTGCCATTTTAGCATAATTTTTCGATTCTCCAATACTTTCTACATAAATCCAGAGTAAATTCAAATGGTTGAAGGTTTTTGTTGAACTCGTCAAAAATTTGCAATATAACTTTTTTACCAAACACCATTCTAAATAATACTATATCCAATATCCCAACTTTAAAAGAATACCGATTAGAAAATCTTTTCTAATTTCGAAGACCAGAAGACAACGAATCTAAAAGCTTTATTTACTATCGACATGTAGAAAACAATTTGGAATATCTATAATTAGTAAACAAAACTGCAATATTTTTAAAACAAAAGGCGAAACGACTAAATTTTCTTTAAATAGACACAGCAAACATTGATACAAGAAAATTTGTTATGAAAATTAAAAACAAGAGATGCATATTCAATCGTTTAAGGATGGTCTATTCCAAATTTTGTATCCGCTATAAGATTTATTTGAATACGCGCTTCGCCGCCGTTGCATGTCTTATCTTTTGTTTTCATTTAAATATGAATTTCCATAGCTTTAAGTAAAATAAGTAAATAATTGAAAATATTTTCCTTAGAAGTAGAAGCCTTCTGATTGGATTCAACTTTATAAAAGCTTTTCTGTAGTAGAATTCAATTAATTTTTTCTTTCTTTGTGAATATAGTATTTTAAAGGGCGACCTTTCAGCGTTAGTTTTAGTCGCAGAAAAAACCCACGTAAAGAAATGTCTAGGAAATTATTTTTGAGTGACAAGGTTTAATAAAATTAACTGCATGGGAAGCTGTTTTTCTATATCTCTTGGGTCCTCAATCCGCCTACTGGTTGGATAGGGTAATCCTGTTTTTTGAATCATTCTTTTTATTTCCAAATAATTGCTATTTTCCGTGTGTACGATAATCTTCTTTGTCTGTTTTTTCAACTCTTCTTAAAACTTCTTTAGTTATCATTTGTTAGATTAATTTAGAGCTACTAATCGTGGTTCATTTAAGTTTAAACTTTTTTGTCAAATTCGACCCGTCCGCTAGTTTTTACGAAATGAAGCGCGCAATTTTAACTCATCGCAGGGCGATGTTTTCTCAGGCAGACAACGCTTGTTCCTTGAACATCTTTCTCTGCCGTTACACCCTGAGCGCGAGCGGGCATACTATATTTCTTGCAATTAACGTGTGTATAGCTTCGTGGGAAATTACATTTTACCCCATTACACCCCGCGAGAGAGAACTATTGAATTCAGAAAAGTGCACATTTTGTCTTTCGGCCCGCAGTCGAAATTTACTATTCAAGCCCGCGTGGCTCTCGACTCTCTAAGCTGTCGTACAGGTAGCTTGGCGATTTATCGAAATTCACCCGGAGGTGTTTCACTGTATCAGGATAATTATTATTGCCGCAAGTGATAACACTGTTGCGATTCGTAACTGTGGTATTTTCCAACATAACATTATCTGCCATGGGGCTCTCGACTTAATTCTAATTTATTTAGTTTGGCCGTGCATAAATAAATATTTGGGGTTACCGAGCTTTACGGTTCTTTTGCCGTCGATTTGCCCAAAAATCAAAATTATTTCGGATAGGATATCGAGCTGGCTCCAACGCCATCAGCCCGCTTCCTGTGGAATCTTCACCCAAGCATGTTTTCGTCACTTAAGATCATCCTTCGATAACCTGGCAATGGCGGCTTCTCCATTGTTCTACGTGTATCGTGCATCAAGTAAGCGAACTGTTAGGCACTGCATTTTGTTCATGGCTTGAGGTATGGTAACTAATTCTGCATTTCTGCTATATTAAAATGTGTTTGAGTGATTTTTATATGATGTGTGAATTTTGTATTTCGTATCGCCATTTTACTATACTTGTTAAAGTGCTTGCATGCTTAGACTTCGGTTTATGTTTGACTTGGTATCTTTTAAATTTGTGTACTGCTGTATTTAAGTATTAGTAGCCACTTTAGTAGACCCACATTCAAGTTTCCCTGGAAACTTAAGTGGGAGTATTTTGATTTATTTTCTATTATTCCTTCAAAAAATTTTTGTTTATTCATTTAATATAAGTCACTCCATAATTCATGTTTCCCTGACCTCACATAAGAAGAACTAGCCTCAGTATTACTGAACAACAATTTCGTGTAAGTTGGTGTGTTCATTATAACGTTTTAAATATTAGTTTGTGTTGTTAATTATTATGTTGTAAGGCAGCTATGAAAAACGTATTTTTTAAAGCGAAATTAATAGCTGAAAGCAAGGTAATTCGACTCCGTTTATGTTTCTTCAACGTTGTAGACGTCCTTAAGACCTGAAATTTAATTAGACTGTTTTGTATGTCCTGATTTATTTAGCATTTTCAACGTACGCTTACTTTGAAGCAACAAAAAGATACATTTCAGGTTCCTCGAACCGTCCTTATCTCGACTGAAAGCTAGCTGAAACAAATTATTGTTAAGGGTTATTATTTTAAATTGTCGTTTTCTCCTGTAACACAGTTATGCCCAATTTATTTTTAATCGTCGTAATCTTCGTATTCAATTTCAAATTCTATCCCCCACAAACCTGTATAGGTACATCAATACCAGCTTCCCTTGCCTTTCTTATTTCTTTAACAACTATGCTGTCCCATTCCCTTTTTATTTTTTTTCTTTATATTCGCCATCGTATCATAACTGATTTTTGTATAGGTTGTAGACGATTCTAATGTCTTTGAAGTTGATTCTAATTTCTGTCAGTGTTTAAAATATCTTAGCCTAGTGAAATGTGTTCTCTCTCATATGTCATGTATTAGTTCAAAGTAATACTTCGATATTTTCTTCATCATGGCATTTAATTACTTCATTGGGGATGTTATCTTCTCCAGGGGCTTTCTTAATTGCTAGTTCTCTTATCGCTTTGTCGAAATCGAGATTAGTCAAGAAGGTATATTATTATCACCGTTGCTATGTACATTATCAAAAGTTAGTACATGCGTAAATATGTATTTTTATCGTTTTTCATTGGTTGGCGTTAAAGGGAGTGATATAATCTAGTTTATCACACTTCAGTACAGATCTTTCACTCCATTGCGTTATTTTTTTATTTTTGCGTTTATGACCTCCCTATGTCCATTTTCTCGTGCTGTCCACCTTCCTGCATTTCCTTTAGTATAGAGTAAAATTATTTCAGAAATACAATATTTGGAACATGCAATTTGGCTTTAAAAGACTATTATAAATCATATGTAATATCTATAAAGCAGACCCTAGTATTCGTGCTGAAACCTAGCTGCTCGTTCAGAGATGTATTACTATCTACGTTTGATGTGTAAATAATATACATTGAAATTCTTATTTGATTTTGATTAATTTCTAATTATTAACGACGTGATTAGAGCGTAACGTAACGCAATTGTATTTCTAAAAATAATATTCGAGTTTTTGTGTTTCAATTTCCTACACTTAGCAAATATCGGTTCTGGAACTATAATAACGTTGAAAAATTACTTCAAATTTCTAGTTACTACATTTTTATTCTTTTCTGCAAGCTCGCACTAATATTAGCTGACTATATAGACAGACGAAAAAGCTATCAGCAGAGCAGCCCGAACATGTTATACGTAATTTGTTGAAACAAAGCGGGATTTAATTTGAAAACCATTAAAAAGGGGACGCCACAGAAAGACCGAAAAGGGCGGTGTAAAAAAACAATAAATCTCGAGGCACAGGGCAAAATAAAGCAATATAAATGTGTTGTCATATCTGCCGTGATGAAGTGTTATAGCGGCAGTAAAGCAGTACAGGAGCTTGAAACCATCAGTAATTCCTTATCTTACCTGCCAGGGCCACCGTCCGAACGGGGCGTTTTTTCCTCCAACTATCCTGGTCTGCGGGTGCGGGAACAGGGGCGGTAATCCGCAACCTGAATTTAAAAATTGACATTAATACCGTGCAATTTATGGCAGCGCTGTATTAGAGCTACAACTTATTATATCGCTAAATTTAAATACTGTAATGGGGCGGTTCTGGTGCTTTTGATGTTCGAGCACCTATCCAATAAATATCGTCGATCTCATTTTCTGATTGGAGTCGATGCCAATATACATGTTTATGTAAACGAGACTGCATGAAATTTAGGGGTGGAATTCAACAACTTAACCGAGCCGTCAGCTGGTCGCCCCTCAGCTACGAAGTAGCTATGAATATTTCAAGATGTGCAGATTAAAAATTTTTATTTGCGGTTTAATTCAGTTAGTGCAGTTTAAGCGCGCTTAGTGGGCCAAGAGTGGACTTAGCTTATAATTAATTTACCTATAAGAACTACCCGGCATATCGCTGGTGTTTTAATGGTATCAAAGCGTACGTGTTTCTACTCGAAGTCTTTGAAGTGTGCGTTCCTTAAATTTGCATACGAATCAGACCAAATCATACCAACGAATAATCCAGTGCACGATGAGAATCCTTTATACTGGCAATGAGAAAGAATGCACCGCGCAGTGTACATTTTGATTTATATGTTATTTTGAAAATAATGTCTTTTAACCTCAATATTTTTAGCATCTTTGTGCAGTTGGTAAGTTTCTTATAATATTTCTAAAAAAGATCCAGCCAGATCTAGCAATTAACCAGGTTGAACCATATAACACTATGTAAAAAAAAATTAGACAAGATGTGGGTTTGTCACAAAGAAGCATAGTTTAAGCGTAAAAAATGTGACATTGCATCCAAAAACTCTTTTTAAGTCTCTCCACACTTCGTTCTTATTATCTACTTCATACATATTAAAAATTTAAAAAATCGAGATTGATTTTGCTATGATTAGAGAGTACCACATTTTACTAGTGCCCCCTAATTTTGAAAAATCTGAAAATGTGAATAGTAATATTCATTCATAACACATACATTGCAAGTACAATCGAAGTTCTCAGGAAGAAATTTCAATTAACTATAATTTTTGTAAAGAGCAAACTCAGCGAAAACCATTCCTGTTTCGAGAAGGCAAAAAAACACCCCACAAGAAATTAGCTTATATAATACATCGGCAGAAAAAAATAATTTAAGTATTAAAATGCAGAAAAGGTTTCCCATTTGCAGCAGCAATTAGCAGAAATGCAAGTAGCATTAAACAAAGGAAACGAACAGAACGCAATTCCAAGAGCAAAGATAAAATAAAAAACCAACAGGAAGATATAGAATGAAGAAATGCTGACGAAAAAGAACTTGTTAAAGAAGTGGAGTGGGTGACTAAGAAAGAGAACAAAAAAAAATTGAATACATCGCTTGAAACGTCACCACATCAACTGCGACAAGCCAGGTTGCAAAATAAAAAAAAACCAACAAAAACACTAAAACCGCCACCAATTGTTTTGAGCCAAGGTACAGACTACGGTGTCTTACAATCCGAATTAAAATCAAACTAGTTTAGATTTCAAGCTGTAATAATGAATAACGAACAGGTGAAATTAAGCGTCCAATGCGCAGAAGAATATAGAAAACTAACTTGCTTCTTCAACGACAAACAGTAGCTTTAGTTTTAGTATGAAAATAAACAAACTGGAAACATCAAAGCTATGACAAGGAAATTACGCCCGTCGTGTTCTCCGCATAATATCGCAGATAATCTAAATCGTCGAGGTTACAAAATAGTGTAGGTTGTGAATAGTCTAATAAGAAAAGAGTCGTTTTTCATACTTACTTTCAAAAACAATTACGACATAAAAAATATACGAAATAAAAGGGTTATTAGGAATGAAGATCCAAATAGAACCTCTAAGAAAATCAAAACTGATATCTCAATGTAAAAGATGTTAAAGCTATGGACGCACAAAGTGTGCAGGTAAACACCACACAAAGAAATAATTAATTACTGTATGATAATTTATTGCTGGGAAATAAATTCATTATTATTATTATATCTCAGTGTGCAAACTATGACAAAGAACATCCAGCCAGCTGTAGAAGATGTAAAGTGGCCAAAAAGTTGCAAAAGATAGGGAACGAAGCAACAAAACCCAACCAATACAAAGCGAAAGAAATAAATTCAGTACATAAATCTCTGTTCAGATGGGATTTAAAAGTATTCCCAGCATTGTCAAATATAAATCCACATGAGGATAAACCGCAGGAAGAAGAAGATACGACTATCCAGCTACTGCAGTGACTAACGTCATATGACAGATTATTTGTGTTTTAAAGTATGAAAATTGCTGTTGCTGAGATAGAAGGTTTAGCAGAGCCTGGTTGTTCAACTTAACACCATTATTTCCGCAATTCTTTTAACATTCAAGAACTGATAATACACCATACCGCAATGTTGCGTACGCCTCTGATTTATTGTGTCAAGGTTAACAATTTAATGTCAATATGATAGATGTAAAAATGTGACCAATTCCAAACTTGGAAATTACTAGATTCTAACATTAGTTCCGCTTTTCACCGCGTCTCAATCTAGATTCTGTAACCTGTAGGTATCTACGTCGTCTGGCAGTGGCGAGAATTTTTGGACATACAGATATACATTCAATTTTATATACAGGGTTATTCAATTTCGACGCTCACCATTAAGATTTCGAAAACGGCAAGAGATGCAGGGGCGGACAAAGTCACATATTCTAATGCTGATAATATTTTAAGAAATTGGACTTACCCGCCCTAGTTTTTGAGTTATGTCCAAAAAATGAAAATTTGTGTTTTCTTTAGGTTGTCTTATACAGGGTGATTTTTAAGTTGAATCTTTCCTTTTACCAGGATATAAAGCTTAAAAAAATGAGCATTTTTTTCAGTTATCACTTTGCGAAATATCAAAACTAACGGAGGTACAGGGTGTTAAAGTTTCAAATTAAGAACTAAAATTACTTAAAAAAATTAAACTAAACTTAATATAACTTAAATGATATATTCAAGATTATGACCATTTGCTTCTACACATATGTTTCGCGTACAAGAGCCATGCGGTAGCGGAATTTTGACGGCACCCCCAGTAAATAATAAGCATCCTTTATCTAATAGACGTGTCTGTCCGGGACGCTGTTTTGTCTGCCTGGGACGCAGTTTTGTCTATCTGGGACGCCGTTTTGTCTGTCTGGGACGCTGTTTCAGAAGCCAAACCGTAAGAGATAGAGAAAAAAGTTATTAAAGTTATATGTTTGGAATGGTCATGTCAGCTCAGGAACAGAATTTCAGTCACGTGACACTTCAGGTTTTCGAGAAATCACAAAAAAGACCGTTTTTCAAATAGAACGCGTATTAAATAAAAATGTTTCAGCAGCCAAACGGAGCTGCGACCCTCTGCGCCTTAAAACATCGATCGGTTAGGCAACCACTTTGACACCTTCCAGGTCTGGGTACAGTTTTTATTTAATACGCGTTCTATTTGAAAAACGGTCTTTTTTGTTTTTTTAAATGAGACAGTTGTCTCACTGGACTGCTAGTATTCACTAATTTATTACTTTCATATACAGGAGCCATTATTGTAGCAACAACATTAATAAAATTACAATGGAAAACTATTTGACGGGTCATTGCTTGACAACAGAGATAAAAAAAAATTGTCCAACCTCCTTTGCGCCAAAGTTTGGTTTTCAATTTGAAACTTTAACACCCTGTACCTCCGTTAGTTTTGATATTTCGCATAATAGGTAAATGAAAAAAGTGCTTATTTTTTAAGCTTTATATCCTGGTAAAAGGAAAGATTCAACTTAAAAATCACCCGATATATTGATTATGGTGTACTTAGAACAAAACTGACTTCACATTATTGGGACATTTTTTAAAGAAAAATTCAAATGCGATTTGTGATATTCATGTGTTTTCATAATTTTAAAATATTAACTCCAACTTTCTTACTTTAAAGGCACATCAAGGAGGGCACAATTAAG
The DNA here is from genome assembly GCA_940337035.1 of Agriotes lineatus. NCBI lineage: Eukaryota > Metazoa > Arthropoda > Insecta > Coleoptera > Elateridae > Agriotes > Agriotes lineatus. Next base: position 15,339,891 of record OW679194.1, on the reverse strand, counting down.
AAGATATTGTTTTCTTCTTTTTATTGACATGGTTTGCTACTCTTATTTTCATATATAACTGAGATATGTGACGCGCATGTTTTTTGTAGTAGACCGTGATTGTTTAATCGGAAAACAAATGAAATTTTTCCCTCATATTTTGATTATATATGTAAGTATAGAAAACCTTGTATCATTAAAAAGGGGGATCTCTTCCTAATGATGCTATAGGCCCATAGCCATACTTGATGTGCACTTAAAATAAGAAAGTTAAGATTAATCTAAAAAAGGTATCTCTTACGGTTTTTGATATCCCAATGGTGAGCATAAAAATTAAATAATCTTGTATATGTATGTATAAATATTTTATATTTACATATATACTTATATTTCTACAATATTATTTACCATTTACACCTTATGGTTATATTCTTGGCTGTGATTTACTTGCCATACGATAAATAATAAAATATTGGTTTTACAAATTTTACATTTTCTTCCATGTTTTTGCAGTATTTTCACTTAAAGTTGTTGGGATCTAATAATTGTTATAATATCGTTTATAAATGATTTTTTGTGTATGCATCATACATTGTATTTCTCATGCAATTATACTTTCATAGAAAACATATCTAAATCGTCGTTCGTTTTGATTTTTTATCTGATCTGTTTTGTCTGCCTATTTTCTTCTGAACTCTGATCTTCATGTCGCCAGTTAGTGTTTTGACTTCTTCTCAATAATTTAGGAACTTCAACAATTAAATAATATAATACATATATAGACAATTCAGTATCGACCCAGTCCATGCAGCACCAGTGTTTTCGCCTAACAACATCATCAAATACCAGATTTATCCCACACCGTCGAGGTGTCTGAACAACGCCGCACGCAGAAAAGGTGATCTGTGCAGTTAACCAGGAACGTCCTGTCACCAACTCAAGGTAGTTGCAGTGCAATTCTTCTCGTTCAGCTAATTAATTCTATTCATTTTCCATTCCTGGACCTGCCTTCCCTTTCCGCTTTCAGTCTTCTGAGCATGTTTCTCTTCTTATCCATGAATTTCCTGCAACATTAGCGATATCGTCCAATTATCTCATTTTTAGACGGCATACACTTCTTCTGCCTATTCTAGGTCGCAATTTGGTAATTTTTTTATCCACTTTCGATCTTGACGACTTGTAAGGTGTGCTGCCCATCTCCAGTTCAATTTATAGATTCGCGTGGTGCATTGTAATTGCTTGAATTTATCTTTGCCGCAAAAATGTAAATGTAGGAGTGCTTCATACAGTTTGTTGCTGCGTTTAGCCCTTCAGCGACGCTTTGTACGCTAGTTGAGGCAAAACAGTAGCCTCTTCCAGATATTTTGTGCTTACATTTTTAATAATTAGGTACTTCGGTATTAGCTGGATAACATTATTGCATATACTTAGCTTATATGCATGATGACGTTCTCTAGGAATCACTTACTTTTATTCTAAATAACGTCTTCACAATCCGCTCTAATCAATTCTTTAATAATTTTCCACATACGTGCAGGGTCATTTCTTGCATTATCTATTTTTATTTCATCGTAGTTAGTTTTCTTAACTTTGAGTAAATATGCAGTTTTATGTCTGCTGATATTATATTTACTCCACAAAAATTATTTTCCATCGACCCTTGCATTCTTAAATAGTTTATAACATTTATCGCGTTTATCAGTTTTGCATCTAACTTCATGATCATGCCGTGCCACCGGATTTTTATTAATTTTAAGTTTTCAAGTCTTTCTATCTATCATTAATTTATTAACAATTTTTTCAATGTTATTATACATACAGGATGTCTCGCGAAGTTCTCCCGGCACTGCATGTTGTTGAGATCATTTCAAGCAAAAAAGTTCATATGAACATGTATCCTATTCTCAGTATTTATTGAGCTAAACACATTTTAAGCTATGTAAATTAATCTAAAATAATTTGTATTTCTATGACATCAAAAATAACAAAATAAATGACTGCAGACTAATAATTTAAAAGAACGTAGTCATAGATGTTCAAAAATTCCACCTCCTACTTCAATGTATTTGGCCGCACGCCTGTGAATACCACGCGTTCCAATAATTACCTTAGCATGGTTATCTTTTATTTGTGCTGCAGCGTTCAAAGTTCGCTGAATTAAAACCTCGCCTATTTCTACTCTCTCTTCGTATAGCAACTCCTTCATCCAATCCCATATGTTGTAATCTAGGGGATTCAGATCTGGAGATCTGGCCGGCCAATTGTGTTGCCCACCCCGACCAATCCAATACTGAGAATAGGACACATGTTCATATGAACTTTTTTGTTTGAAATAATCTCAAGAACATGCTCCTTAAGTGCCGGGAGAACTTCGCTAGACACCCTGTACTTAAGTAAAATAATTCAATATCAGTTGCTCAATGTTTTGTTCAATTAACCTACTGTTCATAATTTCTAAAATGCAATCCGTTATTTTTCTGTGTACGACAGTTTTGCCTTGACCGTTTGTTGTATTTTTATATTGTTTATGGAAATGTATATTGATTATTAAATGAACAGTAATTTTCAGCGTATCACAAATATTAACTTTTATATTACTATCATTTGTAACAATATAACCAATAATTGTCGAGCTTGTGTTTGTCGTTCTTGTTGGTTGGTTCACAAATTGCATGAGTCAATTAATATTGATTATGTTTTTAATTTCATTAGAGTAAAAATTGCCCGCATTAAGTTAATGTTAAAGTCTCCCGCAATAATACAATTTTTATTAACGCTCAATATATTTTCACATATAATCTCATGAGCATTAATTCTTTCCGGATTTTTTTTAGTGCGTTCCAACAACGTCGTATTAATTTGCCCGAGCGGGACGCGAGGGCAAATTAGGATGTTGTTGGAATGCACGAAAAATAATTTCCGGATATGAATTAATGCTCGAATGCAGATTCGGTAAGAAAATCGTAACGATACAAGCCCTCACAGTTAGGTTGATCTACCTACAAAAAATTTCCAAGAAATTTTGTTGTTGTCTTGGTTACGGCTCGTGAACTAATTTTTCTATTGGTCATTAATGAGGGTCGTACGATTTTCGCACAAATTTTCAAAATCAACAATGAAAAATCTGAATGGCTTGCCGATGGGGAACGACAGAAGCAACCAACTAAATATCCCCTAAGCTTTACGTTCACTAACCTTCATCAATAGTTGCGATTATCTTTCAGTTCCGAATATTCCCTAAATTCGACGCCTTTTCATATGTAGATAATGACACCCCCTGTATGTCTGCTGTACTAACTCTCTCTCTCTCCATGGCGCCACAATCGTCTCTATCCATGGATACTCTCGCCCATCGTCTTCGAGGTCTTCCCCGGGCACTTGTTCCTTCAAAGTCAGCGTTATATAGCCGTTTTGGTGTCCTTTCATCTGGCATTCTAATCATATGCCCAACCCACTTTAGTCTAAGTATCTTGATAGCTGTTACCACGTGGGGGACTTTTACAGTTCTTTTAGTTCATGGTTGTATCTTATTCTCCACCCTCCATCTTCTTGGGTCGGGCCAAAGATTTTCCGGAGTATTTTTATCTCGAAGGAGTCTTTCTTCGGTTCTCGTTGTCAGCGTACTCTGTAACGAATGCAAAGTAACGGATAGGTACTACAACGAAAAGTAACGAATAGTTACAAGTAGCGAAAAGTAACGAGAGTTGACATCATTAGTGTGTTATATCATTGTTCTTATTTAATTGGACCCCAGGTAATTGGAAGTGTTGGACTACTTCAAAGTTTCGGCCTTCTATGGTTAAGTTTTGCCCTTGCCTTCTAAATGGTTTTATAACTAAACATTTTGTTTTTTCTTCGTTTACATGTAGGCCGCTTTCATTCAGTGTTATTCTGATTAATTTAATAAATTTATGTGGTACTCCATATTCCCCCATTACCGTGTACAGGATCTCCCTGTCTACACTGTCATACGCCTCTTTAAAATCCACAAAGAGTTGATAGATTGGTATGTTGAACTCCCAGCATTTCTCAGTTATTTGTTTTACTATGAAAAGTTGGTCCGTTGTAGATCTACCTTTTCTAAATCCGGCCTGATATTTCCCTATAATCTCCTCCTTGTATTCCTGTGAGCGTTTTCGTAGAATGTTTGTAAATATTTTATATTTATTGGTCTATAATTTTGGCAGTTAAGTCAATCTCCCTTTTTTGTAGATTGGGCAGATTATAGGTGGGCTCCATTCCCGGGGGATCTCCTTCGTATTCCATATTAGTTCGATTAAGTGATGTAGTTACCCTGCGACTTTTTCTCCCCCATATTTAATTAGTTCAACCACTATGTTGTCTATTCCTGGCGCTTTATTGTTTTTGTCATTGATACTATCTTTGATTTCCTGTATGGTTGTTTCCTTTACTTGGGGTTGTGCCGTGTGATACGGGGTGTGTACTTGACATCTTTCTGTTGCATCTTCCTGATTCAGGATGTCTGAGAGTGATATTTCCATCTCTTTAATACTTTATCGTCCTCCGTTATCCATTTTCCTTGCTTATCTTTGCATAGGGAAGTTCTAAGGTGGAATTCGTTCTGTGTCTTTTTGAGTATTTGTATAATTTCCTACTTACTCTGGCTTGGTTAGACTGTTCTAGTTCCCTCATTTGTGTGTTAAGCGCTTCTTTTTTCTTTTTCCTGCAGATCTTCTTCGCCTCTCTTCTTAGGGAATGTTATTTTTCTGTTTTTGCCCTTGTGCTTTTTTGTTGTATGGCCTTCTTCGCTTTATTTCTTTTCTTAATAGCTACTTCACATTCATGATCCCGTCTTTACAACTTCTTTGTGCTTTTTATAGTACTTCTTCTGCCATGTTAATTAAACTGTTTTTAATTTTGTTCCATAGTTGTTCTGCTTCTCCTTGCTCGTCTTCCTTTCCTACTTCATCCTCGTCTTCCCCTAATGTTTCTGTTAACTTCTGCTCAAACGCTGTTTGTATTTCTTCTATTTGTAGTTTGTGGATGTTGTATTTGAGCGTTTTATTTCCGGGGATTTCTCTAGCTTTGTTGTTTTTTTTCCCTTAGCTTAGTTGTCAGAATCGGATATTGCCCCCTCATTGTTTTTATGTCGGTTATGCTGGAGTAATGTCTTGCTGATACTAATACGTGGTATATTTGGTTGACTGTGTTCCCATCTGGTGACGTCCACGTGCCTTTATGTATTTGCTTATCTGAGAAGGTCGTGCTGTACTAACTATATCTCACAATATTAAAATTATTTATATTTAGTTCCACGTATTCTATGCCCTCTGTTGTTCTACTTTCACCTTCTACTTTCAGCAATGTACGTATGTTCACATATATAATTTTATTTCCTCTTGACCTGTTAAAAGGTCGTTTACTGTTGTCTGAAGTGACTCGGTAATCGAATCTTTACAGTCACGGTGCCTGTAAAATGTTGCCCTTCGACTTTACAAGCAGATTGTTTTCTAATAGATACATCCTTTTATTAATCACTAATATTAATTTTAGGATTTTCAGCAAGAGGAAATAATATTTTGTAGGCGGCTCGTTTGCAATTAGCTTTTATTGGGGCTCACCGGATTACAGAGCTCGCTCCTAAGTCGCTCACCCTGCAAATAATCCGGCTCGCCCATATAGTGTAATTTACTAAGCTTGCCACGAAAATAACTATTACCGCTTTCCATTTCATTAAACTAGTGCGTACTCCGCGATGAAGAATTTAGTTTTTTTATAGATTTTAAATGTTGGATATTGAGTAGGCCGTTCACATATTTAATTTCCTCACGCCCTTCGACACGTTTTTTTAATTTCTCCTGTAGTTCCATAATTACCTTTTGTTGCATTCTCGTCCAGTCAGATTAGATCTTGTATTGTGTAACTTTTCTTTTGTTTTTCAACACTTTTACTGCTGTGTGTTTACTTTGCAAACCAACGTGTAGCGGTCTTGCAGATCTATATTCCATCCGCGTCACCGCAGTGTTGCTTGTATTTAATTTGAAGGATGGCTTTAATGATTCATCTTGCGATTTCTCGACTTTATAAACCATTATGTGTTTACTACTATCCTGGCGGTTTTGCAATTCGATTAACAATTGCTACAGATGGATATCTTGAACGGTGGTGTCTTGTGTATTTACTCTTGTACTTTACAGTATATTCACATCTGTTTGAAGTTGTTTTGATAATCTCCCAGATATTGCGTGAAATGGTGCTCTGGATATATCACAGCAGATTCTATCATTATCATTTACAGGACCTTCACTACAATTCGTACAGTTTGCCATTTTTACTTACTTTAACTTAACTTTTAGCGCAACCACGATAGAATAACTTCTCAATACAAGAACTCGAGCTGTACTTAATAAGTTTGTTTATTTTGCAAAAAAGGGGATCAGGTTCTTTTTCACTTCACATTTTAATATTATGCTGTTTTTCATTCATGTTGCCTTTACTATAGTCCTCCACAATCATTTTTCTGATGTTTCTTCATTTTCCACTATCCTGTTTTCCAGCTTAAAAGTTCTTGTTAACTGACTACATTTTTTTATATAAATAAAATAAAGTGGGAAGCTACAAGTTAATAAAAATGTTTAACAAAAAATGAGACAGGAAAAGCTACAAATATCATTTTGGAAAGGATATAGATGAGTTACAAGATGAATGGCACAAACAGTGTTGAGAAAGGTAGAAGCAGAATAAGTGGTAGAGCATGTGGGATAAGACATAGAAGCATATTACTTGCTACTGACTCCATAAAGGCAAAAAAAATCAGCTAGCATAGATATATCTATCCGAAGTTAATGAAGAAAAGTAATTCAAATGTAGCGGTAAAACTTGCCAAAATATTCCGAACAAGATATACAGTAAAGGATATCTCTAAATATTGCAGAAAGAGTATAATAGATAAAATAGATCCACAAATAAAAAATACCAATTAGTAACTATAAATTCGACTGTTTCATCAGTTTTGTACAAGCCATATACAAAAACTGCACCAGAGAGCAAAGGAAAATAGATGATCGAACTAAGGATGGGCGAGTATGTTTGGATACTGGAAATTGTACTTTGCGCTCACAAATAAGAAGAGGTTAACATTTTCATTTGGTTGATCCCATCAATCAGAGAACTTGTTTAGTGAAGTGAGTGTTCTGCTTATTCCGTACTAAGCCTTCACAGTGCGGGGTCATTAATATTACGACTATTGTTGGAGCCGCCCATATTCCCCTAAACGCAGACTGCTAAGTTTAAAATTTTGAATTCTTGTCTTGAAGTACTACGGACAGTTTATATAGACCTTCAGTCGAATTTAATATAACCGGTATCATCCATCAACGCTTTGTAACACAACCATACTCTCATATCGAGGCTTATCTGAAGAAACCTTTCGTAGATTGCGTGTAGACTCGCGTTGATTGCTCGTTGAATTCCTTAAACTGCTGTTATTCATTCTTCTAACGAAGCTCTGATACAAATATTTTCCTTGATTGCGTGTAGGATCTAAAGGAGCTCAAAATTTCGCTTCCGTTTTTAGTCATTATTTGATAGTCCGCCTTCATCGCAGCTAAGTTTCATGTATGGTTTATTATCGAATGTGCATAGATATGTTATTTGCCGCAATTTTAAGTATGTTATAATGTGCTAGAATAAGATCAAGCTGTTGTATTATATGTGTCAATTACCGTTAAATGTATGTAGTTAATTGCAAATTTTGGGGCACATCAGTTTTATGGAATTCGTAAAAATGATTCAGTTAAACCGAACAAGAAACTTTGCTTTGCAGAACTATGCAGTTGAAAAATGTTCAAATTATAAATAAAAAATCTTTGAATGATATTGGCTTAATCTGTATTGACAAAAAACATGCAATTTGTTCGATTTGATCTGACTGTATGCAATAAAAAACCAATTAACATTCACATCCAGCTAAAATTTATAGCCGGGCATCGTTATTGAATCCATAACGTAATAACGACTTGCACTATACCTGCGCTCGTATTTTCAGAAATATTCACAACCTTTCTCGCGTTTTGCCAGGAAAACTTATTTTTTGTTCTCTCCTTTCGCCGCCGTAGCACGGAAGTTCAAGTTGTGACTTCCAGGTCGAACTTTTTCAATCGGGCCCGTTAATCCCCTTAAATAAGCCGGGGATGAACCGTTTCCCTTTTATGTTGCGTTAGGTTTTATTACTGTTTTCGCAAGCGCCGGGATTGTTACCATCGTCGACCAGCATCGCTGGGCAGATGGGCCAAGCTGTACTCACCAGCGGATTCGGTGCTCGATGCCGAAACGGAACTAAACGTAGAAGTCGGCGTCATATCCGGCGGCACGGAAACCTTCGGTGATGTAGCTTCCGTGTTTGCGTTTACTGGAGATGCGGTTGACTTTGGTCTGTAAAGAGAGTTTACAAGTTAGTAAGTTGCTGAAAGGCGAGTTGTGGATGCACATGTATCAGTCACCCAATGTTGGCAGGTTTCCTGTTTGCTCAGATCAGAAAAATAGAGCTTCGAGCACGTATGCAGGAGATTTTGTTAGAATTAAAAGCCCAAGCGGGGATTAAAATCTTATTTTTAAATTGACTGAACCAGAAAAGAGAACGCAGCGTGCAGCATCGCGAACCGAAGGCTTTTAGGATCAATTAAAGTCCAATAAAGACGGTTAAATGTTACAGAAATAATTTATGGAGCTATAACGTTCAATCATTACAACGTTGAAACTTCGACGAAGCAAAAAAGTTGTATAAGAGTTCAACATCTGACTTCAATCATTAAACCAATTTTTTATACGCGTTTTTTATAAAAACTACAGAAATATTGAAATGAAAGTTTCAACCATAAAGACATAAAAGCTGTTAAGTCATCTTCATATGGACTACCCACGATTTCAGACATTGTTCCAGTATTGCTCATTTTTAGATCTAAATAGCCCAATAACATAACAGTAAATGCCCTTCAAGTTGTTAAGTTTCTTGGAAAAAAATGCTTTGTAAGACGCGATTACTGTCCAATTTGAGCTTCAAAAACACTAACGAATCCGGTTTAGAAGCGTCTCAAAACCGCTCGATTCTTTGCTTATATCTCGCACGGCAAAGCCACAAACGAAAAGTCGTAAAGCCTAAAGGAACACAAACGAGGCTCTAACTTTCCACAAAATACAAAGTGCCTGCTAACTTCGTGGGCCTTAAAATTGCAGACAAAGCACGCGGTTATTATATTTCCTTTACTGTTAATTTGCAGCTTTGCGTGTCCTGAGTTTCGCCGGCGAAATGTGTTTGCTTATTTCCGCTTTCAAATGAAATCTGACAAATGTCGATGGGCATTTCTGAACGCAACCGCCAAATTAAAATTTGAAAAGTAGTAAAACATCCTTCAAATTTAATTTATGTATTAATAAAGATATGCTGTGCAGATAACATCCATGTTTGGAATAATGCAGAAATGTTTAATTCATTCCTATGTAAAGAAGGCAGAGAGATATTGAAATATCAATACTGTTGACAGTAACTAATGGTAAGATTTCGATACAAAGAGAGACAAAACATTTACTTTTTTACTCAACCTAATAGCAACTGAATATTTCGTATTAATCAAAATGTGACTACAATAATATTTTCTTCTTTCCCTGAACAGCGTTCTGATTATGGCATAGTCATTATTACAAGTATACTATGCCCGCGTAGAAATTTTCGTTATTCCAAACCCTGGTGGCTACAGAATACAAAATTTTAAAGCAATATCGTTGTAATTTCGCTTGTTTTGTATGTGGAAATTATTCTCTAACCTGCCTTGCAACTAAACACTTAAACCTTAAACGGTAAACGGTAGACATCACCTCTTTACATTGCAAGAAAATTTTTGAGTGAACTGTCTCTGCCACTAGCTAGGGCAAATCTCATTAGCTTGATAACCCGGTTAAATGACATAGTTTCCTGCCCTTTGTTGCTGCAGGAAGCTTGAAGTTTGTTCCTTTTCGCTGTGAGCACTTTGTTGTGCGAAAGCCCTCAAAACATTGTGATCCGAGAGTCGCCAGTCAAGGGCACGTGGTCAAGTACTGTTAAGATGGCTTAGATTAAGCAAAAAAATATGTATATACCGAAGAACTAACAAATATCATTTTATTCGTGCTATAACATAACAATCTATATTATAGTTTATTTAGAAAAGTCGTTTGTTTTTCCAACTAATTTTAATGTGTACTTCCGGAGAACGAGTTGAAACAATTATTTTTTAAATAAGAACTAACGTTTAATAATAATTAGTTTTACGTGAACTTGAATACTTGCTGCTGTAAATCAACATAGATATTTTATGAAACGATGCAAATGACTTATACAGTCCGTTGTATTAGCCATATTTATTTTCAAAATTATCTTGGTGTGCTTAGTATGAAACGGCCTCTTTTGATTTTGGCGTTTGCGGCTTAGATTCTCTTTGTGGTTGTGTGCCTACTGTTTCTTATTATTTATTCTTAGCTCAATGCATTATTGGGGAGTAGAACTAACTTCTTTCCGTAGTTTTCAAAACCGACTAAAAGTCGAAATTTTGAATCGACTTTCACTTTCTTCTTGCTTCACGGCAAGCCAGTCAATTCGGTTCCGTTTTATGGGTCCTATAGGGATCTGAAACCCCATGCGTTATTCCGAAGCCATCGGGTGTTAAGAGACATTGTTCGCTTTTCTGAAGTCATATCGTGGTATTTTACTCCAATATGCAGACCGTGCAAACCGTGACAATTTAATTTTTTACTGCACGTGTTTACAAGACCGCTTTATACACCACGTATGTTTACATTCCCTTTGAGTTAGTGGTCCTAATTAGGCATTTTCCATTTAGGCCCTCTGTTATTCTCTGAAATTCTCTCAAATGTTCTAGGATACGCTCGAAAACACTTTCTTTGATAGAAACAGCTAAGCCGCTTTAATTCATAAACTAGTGCCAACATCAAAGTTGTTTGCCAACTGGACTGCTACAGTTGTGATAACTGAATAGCTGCGTGCACGCTCTAGGCCCTGCTCCAAAACGAATCCAAAATTTTGAGGTCCTGCAAGCTTTGTCGTCCCGTTCCTCGTTGCTTCCGTGTGAGGCGATGTTGTTACTTCCCCCGAAAAGCCATTGCTCCCTTAGGGCACTAGCTCTACAACTTTTATTTTTAATTATGAATTGTGGGTAAGACAGTACCGAGGGATTTTTTAACGTTAAAGCAGCCAGAAAAAACTAGTTAACCATTATTTTGATAATACACACGATGTTTTATATCTTTCAAAGGCCTATCAACCGACTTGCTTTCTATTTCTGTGGCAAAAAGGCATAAGGGTATAAGTCAACTTATCTTATTTTTGATTTTATTGATGCCCCGTGTCCAGAGCAATATCGGGCATGTAAATACAAAAGGATATAAGTCTACATACCATAACCGCATTGTTACAGCAAGTTTTCTAAATGGGATATGTAGACTTCTTCCCTGAAAAATCACTAAAAATTGATAAAAAACTAAATTAGGCAATGGCAAATAGATGCATGTGTACTAATACCCCGAGTCAAAGCTTTTCGTACAGTTATATGCAACGCCAGAACAGCATATGTTGACAAATAACTTATGTACACTTATACTACGAGTGCATTTCCATGCAGGTTCAATAGCGTGTTTTAGGGGTCCAGTTTTGCAGTGTTATTATTAGTTATTATAGTGTAGTTTAACGAAAAATAGACCCACGATCTCGTGCGTACAAAGTTTTGCAGAAGTGCTGTAACAAGAACTTAACCGGTAAGTTTACAGATAACCTCACATTATTCGAACTCGAAACCACATATTCTTGTTTATTTTATGTCTACATATGCTGTTTTGTCATAGTAATTAGTTATCAGAAAATACATATTCCGGGAAATTGCAAAAAGCTATATGTCAACTTATACCCTTTCGCTATTTCATAAAATGAATAAAAGGAAATGCGATAAGATATAAGTTCCGTGTTTATTTATTTTCTAGTAGAAATAGTTTTAGAATCAATAGCAAAGCAAGCTGTAGTCAATAAATCGACTTGATTCTTTTGATTACCAGCGAAAAGAATTACATGTGGTTCTCAAATCTCCAGCAAAGTAGTTTTTTGATGTTCCTGTAAAATGATCATTTTTGACTTATACCTTTTTGGCTTTTTATCACAGATTTCTCAAATTTAGAGATTATCTTATTTACCATCGCCTAAAAGGCTGCTTGCCAAATAACTGATAACTTCGCAGTTTTAGTAACTGTATGTTGTGATTATTAGCCTTGATGCTTAAACGTACAATTAACTTTTGAGGCAAATTCCAATATTTAATTTCGCTCATTTTTCCCTCTTTTGTGCCTAACGTATTTCCAGCAAAATTTATTCACTTGTAACCTCCCCAACCGATACCTGGTCGTATTTAGGGTATAGGTTAGTGTAAGTTGGAAGCCGTATACGGGAAGTAAGTTTTATTTAGACTGCTAGTTAAACCTTCTTTTGTTGTTGTCGTGGTTGACGACTAGCGCCCGTTTGTGTTTTGCTTCTTATTACTTTATTTAATAATTTTAAGAATCATAACCTGACCCTTTTTTCATGGGTAATCTTTACCCATGATAACATATGGCCGACAATGTATGAGCTAGTCCGGGTTTTGATCATTGCACAAGTCCTAGCCATAAACCAGTCCAAATATCATATTAGAAAAAGTTGATTCCTCGAATAAGGGCGAGCGATTGTATTCCATTTTATGTTATGATTCTTTTTTAAGCAATCATTTTTCGGTGGAAACGTGAAATCACATTCTTATTAGTCTGTAACTCTTGCCTGTCAGGTAGAAAGAAACAATCAAATAATTAAATGTTTCATGAAACAAGAAAAACTGTGAAAACCATTAAAAATTGAAAACGGTTTATTTGGAAAACCATAACGTAAACGTGGTTACACAACGACAAATAGCAACTGAAACAGTCGATTTTAATGAATTAATAATTGGTATAATAAGTCAAAGTATTCATAAGAATTGTCACTCAGAATTAAGACACACGGAAGTCAACGCAAAATCAGTGTAGAGAAACTAATGCAAAGAGTTCTTTGAGCTGTATGTCTGCATTCAAGCAATTATATCAATTCTATTACGGCCAAAGATACAATTTGAATAAAATGGCAGCAACCTGTAAACGGTGGCTTAGTTCCATATATTGCAAAATTTCGAAGTGGACAAAAATAATGATTGTGATAATTTGCTTATCAAATTTTAAAAGTCTAATACTCGTACATTGACATTTGAAACTGACTTCGGCCACCGTCACCTATAAGATTTATTTTCACACTTAAAGGTATAAGCAAAGTTTGAGTTTTTCTATGTGTTACTATTATAATTAGATTTAAGATTATATTTAGTATAATCGAAATGTCAAAGCCGGTCCTGCGCTGGAAGTGTATTGTAAATTGTATTTTACATGTGAGCTACAATATATGCATTTCCATGCTTGTCCACTAGAAGAAAAAATATTTTCACTTCGAAGCATCTTTCTTTGGCATTTTCAAGTTAACTTGAATCGTGAGCTTCCAAAGATTGAGGGCGGACTTGCTTGCGACTTTTAAGTGCAAGTCGCCTTAAGACGAAATTATTAGAAGCAGCCTAAAGGGGCCTTGCAGTCTACAATTGCTGCATACAAGTAAAAGTGCAGCGAACAAGCGTTTACGAGTCACGTAAAAGCGATTTATGTCGTGTACGTATGAGTACACCGATTGTATCGTATTTAAAAGTTCGTTTAAAGCGTAAATTTCGCCAACTGCTTAGTCATTGCAAAGTCTGCACGCCATCGGGGCTTCCCAGTATCACGCGTTGTACCGTCCACGGTCAATGACCCAATATGAGAGGTGCTTAATTCAAGGGCACCTAACAAGTCCGGAGACCAATTCTAAGTAAAATGTTTGTCATCAACGCCACTACGAATTCAGTTCAGTTACAAGATTTATTTTGCAAATATGCAAGAATGTGCTTAGGTGCGTAATTAGCACCCGAGTTGAACATATGCAAGCGCGATCAGGGTCAGCGTTAAACAAGGACTGTATTTAAAAATTTTAACATTTAACAATTATTTCAACGTTATTCTGATACGGTTTTATTGATGTTTAATGTATGTGTTTGTAACTTACAGACAAATAGTCAATAAAGCAATAGAATACGCAAAACCAGTTTCCTTGAATATTATCGATTTAAGAAAGATTTTCGATAGAATGGCCCTGCTCGACGCAATTAGAATCTTAGAACAAAAGGATATACCGCCAGAAATTACAAGAGTAATTTAACAGCTACATACTAATACAAAAACGTATTTTATGGTTGAGAACTGGTTGACAAAAGAAATTACAGTAAATTCGGGGCTTCATTATGCTCTCTCTTATTCAATATTGTCAGGGTCCAAATAATTAAACGGACAAAAGAGGCCGGACATTAGGGTGGGTCGAAAAAAATAAATATTTTTTTTTCGGAACGCTTTAGTGTGGAAAAGTTGCCTATTGTAATAAGAAGAAAAACGGCATAAAAAAAATTAAAATCGGTTAACATCTTCCGTTCGCGCATCGTACTTAAATTTTATGAAAAATTGCAAAAATCGCGATATTTTTCTCATTATTTTCTGTTAGTTAAAACTTTTAAAATAAACACGCTTTAGTTTTTTATGCTTGTTTTATGGTTTAAATAACCTAACTAAATTAAATTTTGATCAATAATCTAATTTTTTCCGTTCGCGCAACGTCTTAGAAAAAACAGAAATTTATCAATATTTCGCAATTTTCACTGTGCAACTCTTCGCTCGATTTGCTAGAACAAAACGACCCAGAACTCACCACGCGGAGGTGGTTACACGTCGAGTTCCACCCACACCCTACTCAACCAACCATCCAATTGTTGGGTGTGGTATTTACATTATATTTACATCTATTTACAAAGATTCTTTGGCTTACTCTGTTTTTTACTTTTTCTTGTTCATATCTATACACATTTAAAGTCTGATTTTTTGGAGAAATGAGGAATAACCGATCTAGACTTCAGTGTTGCTCGGATGTAGCCATCTCTAGCTTCATGTCACATACTTTATTCGATGCCTCTGTCACAATTTTGACGCACCTCTCCACAGCCTGGGTGTGACAAGGAAACTTTAGTATTTCTCTCATGGGCGTAGTGTCAGAATTGATGAATGATTTAATATCATCTTCACTGAGGTTCCGCAGCATTGGGGGAGGATACACCACACAAGAATTCCAATTAATAATTTCAATGTAATCGGAAGCTTGAAAGTTTATCTTCGGTGGTACGAAATTTCTAACAGTCTTCTTCTTTGGGACGGTTTGTCTTGCTTTTAAGATCCTTCTGTAACCAAGTTCTCGAATATGTTCTCTTTCATCAACATTCTCTGGGTGCGCAAAGAATGCATTTCGTTAAATTACTGGATTACTGGAAGAAGAAGACTGTTAGAAATTTCGTACCACCGAAGATAAACTTTCAAGCTTCCGATTACATTGAAATTATTAATTGGAATTCTTGTGTGGTGTATCCTCCCCCAATGCTGCGGAACCTCAGTGAAGATGATATTAAATCATTCATCAATTCTGACACTACGCCCATGAGAGAAATACTAAAGTTTCCCTGTCACACCCAGGCTGTGGAGAGGTGCGTCAAAATTGTGACAGAGGCATCGAATAAAGTATGTGGACATGAAGCTAGAGATGGCTACATCCGAGCAACACTGAAGTCTAGATCGGTTATTCCTCATTTCTCCAAAAAATCAGACTTTAAATGTGTATAGATATGAACAAGAAAAAGTAAAAAACAGAGTAAGCCAAAGAATCTTTGTAAATAGATGTAAATATAATGTAAATACCACACCCAACAATTGGATGGTTGGTTGAGTAGGGTGTGGGTGGAACTCGACGTGTAACCACCTCCGCGTGGTGAGTTCTGGATCGTTTTGTTCTAGCAAATCGAGCGAAGAGTTGTACAGTGAAAATTGCGAAATATTGATAAATTTCTGTTTTTTCTAAGACGTTGCGCGAACGGAAAAAATTAGATTATTGATCAAAATTTAATTTAGTTAGGTTATTTAAACCATAAAACAAGCATAAAAAACTAAAGCGTGTTTATTTTAAAAGTTTTAACTAACAGAAAATAATGAGAAAAATATCGCGATTTTTGCAATTTTTCATAAAATTTAAGTACGATGCGCGAACGGAAGATGTTAACCGATTTTAATTTTTTTTATGTCGTTTTTCTTCTTATTACAATAGGCAACTTTTCCACACTAAAGCGTTCCGAAAAAAAAATATTTATTTTTTTCGACCCACCCTACCGGACATAGATATGGATATGGATATGGACATGTATAATGGATAAAGAATCTATGCTGATGATGCCCTTATATTAGCGAAGTATAAAAATGACCTGCAGAGACTGCTCCATTCACTATATCTGACAGGAATAAAGTGTAACATGGAGATCACTGTAGAAAAAACTAAAGCCCTGGTAGTCTCTAAATAGCCAATATGTTATAAACTTGCAGTTAAGTAACGCCTTTCATATACCTAGGCGCTGGAATAAGCGCCAAACAAAATAAAATAGAAGAACCACCGTGAGAAGAACTAAGAATCCAAATTAATAAAGCGGGAAGAACTACAGGATGCCTGAGAGAAGTCATACGGAACAATAGGCATTTAAGATAAGACGCAGCAAAAAACGCATATATTATTCATGTATTCCACCAGTAATGACTTACTCTACAGGAGCAAAAGCTGAAACAACCAAGACAAGGACAATGCCGAGTAGCCGAAATGAGAGCGCTCCGAACTATAACTGGCAACAAACTGAATGATAAGATAAGAAACCATCATATACGCAGAGAGTTTAATGTACCAGATATCATCAGATGGACCAGGCAGAGAAGATGATATTGGACCAACATATATCCAGGATGCCACCTCACAGAATAGTATGAATTGCACGAGATGGCAAACCTGAAACTCGCCACCTAAAGGGAAGACGACCTAAGAGATGGAAAGAATGTTGGACTTCCGCATCTCAAGACAATTGAAGTTGGTTAAAACAGGCTGCAAGTCTATTCAAAGGAGAAGAAGAAGACTTACATGCGAATACACTCTAGATTTTTGACATTTACTGGAATTTTCTTATATATTTTCTATCTCTATAACATTAATTATATAATGACATTGTGACATGGAACACCTGGCTGACATGACAAAATGAATCGTTCTACTGCGATGTTTTAAAACGATGCAGAAAGCATCTAGAGCCCAAACACCCCCGAACATCTGGGTGCTACATCGTGCCATCTCAACATTGCGCTTACCACTTCTACGAAAATTAAGTTCAAATAATGTAGACTTAAAATCGTAAATAAGACACAAGTACAACAGCAAATGGTACTAATAAACCTCAGAAGAGACGACTATCTCAGCAATAGTAGAAATGTCGGGCTCGTTGTGTACTGGCACAAAAAAACTACTTTGAAGCACACAGTAGTAACTGATTACTTCTTTATGTATTGTTTGAGGCTTTCGCGGTTACTCGAATTATTCTCCTTAGCATAGATTTTCGGCTTAGACCGCGTAGTATTTGTATATGAACACCCAGCATTTTCTGGCTTAATGTGCCTTGCACCATGTGAAGTCGAGCAAAAACCCCTTCGATGGCCATGCTCTTTGGTGGCTCGTGTTGTTTGAGTATCTTGAGAACGAGGATACTTAGGCAGATTTGGCCGTTTTGCTGTTTGTGCATCCATATTCACTAACGTTTCGCAAGACCTTGCAGCTTGCATCATCAGAGTGAAAGTCGACTTGCGAAACGTTAGTGAATATGGATGCACAAACAGCAAAACGGCCAAATCTGCCTAAGTATCCTCGTTCTCAAGATACTCAAACAACACGAGCCACCAAAGAGCATGGCCATCGAAGGGGTTTTTGCTCGACTTCACATGGTGCAAGGCACATTAAGCCAGAAAATGCTGGGTGTTCATATACAAATACTACGCGGTCTAAGCCGAAAATCTATGCTAAGGAGAATGATTACTTCTTTCCCTAGATAGAATTTGAGAAATTTTAGGTAGCCACAATCAATTCTTAAGACTGGGTAAAGCTTAGTAGAAAGCTCTTTATTACAGCTTTAATTGTGTTTTCTATATCCTTACCAATTTGTCTACATATAAAGTATTTTAGCATAACACAGACGCTATTGCTATAATACTAGAAATTATTTGGGGTTGGTTTTACAATGCAACTACATACCTAGAATAAGCTATCCGAGGTACCTATAATTGTCATAGTTTCCTTTGTTACAGAAATCCTTTTTAGGGTTTTTGTTTCCCGGCCCTTAAACGTACACAAAAAAGTTCTCCATTTTATTCGTTTGGCATCTTTAAAAATTTTCGCCTATAGTTGATAGTGTTCGTGAATTTCTCACTACTCTTCTAGTTTAACAAGTTTATTACAATTATCTACAACTCTATCACATTTTTTTGTCATTAATATTTCAAACAGTAATCCATACCTATCTGCTGCCGTATTCGAAGCTGCATGCAATATGAATGGTAGATCGATTGCTGCAGAAAGTGGAGGAATTGGGTCATTTCAGGGTACCAGCTGGGTTAGCAAAAGCATTTGAACTGCCAAGATTTTTCTTTTTTGCCACAGAAAACTGCTGCAGACAAATTCGAAAAACCACTATTTACTGTACACGTGGGCTGAATTTCGATGTTAAAATTTAAGTCTTATTGAAATGTAAAACCAATTGCTGTGCTCCATTTTGGAAGGGGATGTTAATTGCAATTTTAATGGCTACAAATAAACTACAAGCACGATGGAATTTGCTTTTAGGGAACAAATGACTGGTTAAATATGGACTCTAACAATCGTTCCTATTGCACATTGTGCATAAATGCCACGATTTGGTGCTTTTATTGATGGAGGAATCGTTTAGTGCCCACGACTTGATCAAACAATGAACTTTTTGCGGCAAAGTTCCTGTATTGCGAGTAAATGCGTTGAGAGCAGATGGAGGTGTTTATTTATGAAGAGTTAAAACAGAGTTTATCACTCTAAAATAACTAGCAAAGTTTTTCAAATTACACTTAAAGTTGCAGTCGAACTTACGTACTTATAAAACTTGGATTTAGTACAAATATTTGCCGTTGTTTACGGGCAACAAAGTTTGGTCTAGACAACTTTTGTATTTATAGCCAACTGGTGCTCTTGCAGATTATACTTTAGAAAGTGAGACAAAATAGATTAAAATACTTTGAAATGGAATTGATCTGCCTCCTTATATTATTGCAGATTTAAATTGTGAATCATTATTAGCAGCCGTTATACGTATTTAATTCGACATTACTATATTGACAGGTAATTAAATAATCTTCAGCCTCATACTTGTCACGAAATGCCAATTGGTTATTATGGGCTGTCAATTACACTTATAAACTTATATTTTCTGAAAGTAGGTCACTGTAATTGCATATTAAATTGATAAGTAATTGCCCAACCACAAATCTAACTATTATTGAACTACTCTATAAAACTTTTAAATCTTTGATTTATTCGAAGGACATATTTTATTCGCGCGCTATGATTTCAATCATAATGAATTTATTAGTTAGCTTAAATTGGTGACACCTGATCTAACGATATAGGTATCATCACTATTATAGTATTTTTACAAACTTTTAACGTCATGGCGTAGTTTTGGCTGTTTTTGATATACGATTGACATTCTCAGTATATAACTTCAGGATAGAATTATTATCGGTTGCCATATTGAATCTACCGTTTATTTCTGAAGCCCTAAGATGTATTTTCGGGCTACTTTTAGTAACCCTCCTTTTAGCAACATTAAATCTCAACTTTATAGCCCTCCTTTCACATTGTTCGACGTGTTGCTGAATTTATTTCACTGCTACAGGTAATGTTGGAGCATCCCTCTAGTAATATTCAAGTAATATAATCTCCGATGCCGTTTGAGCCGTTCTTTAAGTTGTTGGGTAGTGTTCGTTCTATTAAAATTAATAACATCTATCACCAATAGTGCTTTAGTTTTTCCATTAGGTTCTTGACGTTCTATTCTTTTACTATCCTATCTAAAGGTGCAGATGGATATTAAACCACCCACTCTTACCAGCAGAAGAAACTATTTAATAGCTTTGCGCAATACACACGCATCATACTAGCTAAGTAGGGCTTAGCCCGAAGGTACGTTATAAAATGCTTCAATTGTCTAGCTATAATTTTGATGATTTCAATATTGTCTGAATTTGTCCTTGATTCGCATTAAACTAATGACAAAAATCTTATTTCAATTGAAGATTGTTTCAACTCACAGTATTATGCAAGAAGTGAAAATTAAATTCAACTGCAGAAAACTTCTTCGTTCAAGCATATTTCTAGCTGTAACAACAAATATTAAAAAAGTAATTAGGGCAATTCAAAAGTCGTAGATTAAAATAGGCTATTTTAAATTTTAAGTTACGGCGAGATTATCGCGCTGATCATCAATTGTATAGGCAATATGTTAGTTCTGCTTGTTGTAGAGTCTTGCTAATGCGTGACACCGTCGGCTCTTATCCCTCAGTCCCGAAAACCACCTACAGGAACAAGTGGTTGGTGGAGCGGGCGCTTCACGCCCGACTCTCGCCCTGGGTGCGGATTAGGTTTATTATTTTTGTTGTTGTTTTATTATGGCTTTAAAAGACTTAAAGATAAGTAAAAAGGCGATCGTATTTAAAGTGATAATTATTGCAGTGTCGCTATGTCGTCAGATTTTACTAATTTTATCCTGCTTCTTTCAGTTGAAAGGTGCTGTGTCGCCAACGAAACCAAGTCGACCACCAACGAACGATGGTTTCTGGAGTCGCCGGATAAGTGGACTGTGCGGTTTATTTGCCCCCGTTGAATTACCATCTTCGTGGGTAAATTTTCTTCGCCATGTGCCAGCATCTCTGTCATTCAAGAGTCCTGCTTCGTGGGTCAGACATGCCCGAGGCCATTCTGCGCTCTGCCGTTCAAAGAACTGATTTTCGTCGGTTAGACGTGTTCCAGATCAGATTATACCCTTTCTACCGTCAAATAATCTGCTCATGGAAAACTTGGCCACCAGGTCTGATGATACCAGGTATACCTTTGGAAGCTGGAGCTTTTAGAAGTTCGTTACTTCAAGCTGTTTTGCCTCCATATCGGCATTGTTACCTCTGGATTATGTAATAACTACCTTCGTTTTTGTATAACTTCTACAGATTATTTATTTTCTACACGTTACTCACCTCCCTTTCTCGTAGTTAGACCATTTATACCGTTTGTATTAAAAATTTTATCTGATACTGCTTTGTTTTCTCAGGTGGTCGCCTCACGGACACCAGTTTTCAACTTCTCCCCATAAGTGATGACTGTAAACATTGTTATTATGCAGTTTGAATTATGATCAGTTTACTAGGGTCCATAAATCACAGCTTGTAATCCGTAACGTCGCTGTTAAGGCATTTTCCCTTGCAGTAATAATTTGAATGGCGGGCTAGCGGATATCGAGTGACTCTCGGAAAGTTTGTCATCTGGTAAATCCTGTAAACCTCTCAATATGTCCATGACGTTTAGTTATACCACCTTTGTTATATTTTCAGTAAAAACGAAGACTAGATTGCAATGCCACGTGAATCGCATTTTCAGCAGAAAACAGGTTGTCTGTCACAAATTTTTCATATTTGGAATTTCACGCTGGGGCTAAAAAGTAAACCAGGCAGCTTTCACGTAATGGACGTTGTACATGCAACTTGATTACTCCATGAGCAATAATATTGAAAAAAAATATCAAATTTCTCCAATTTATAATTATTTTCCAAATATGAATTCAACGTTAGTAAATCGACTGTTATTAGTTAAACAAGAAATAAGCGTACAAGAAAAGCTAATTATTAAGCATAACCATAACCTTGTAATGGCGAGACAAATTAACGATGTATGTATTCAGGCAACCTCCAGGGCTGCTCTTTCCCCCAACATTCTTCATTATATGGAAAATCGATTAAGGTTGGACGCGAAATTAATTTTTTATGAACCTGAGAGGAAAACAAGCAGCAGTGCTACGTTTAATTAAGCTCTTCTTCAGTGGCGTGGCTGCGAAAGATCGCTGGCGCTGAAAACTAATTCGGCATTCGCAACCAAAAATCCCACAGCTATTCGTAATCAAAAGCAAATTTAATTTATTTCGCGGCTTTCGCTCCGGGCCCCAGGGACCACAATGTGTCGAATTAGAAATGATTGACCGCTACAGCTCAAACACCAATCCTGACATATTCAATTTTTCAAAATAAAATCTGAATTCCAGGAAATATAAACAAAAACGGTCCAGCTGAATATGGTAAAACTTTTCCGATTAATCCATTGCATTTTCATGTCAAAGTTATATCTGACTACATTATTTCAGCTTTACAAGTGATAGCTTAAAATAGAATAAAATTGAACATTGATTATGGAAAACTCATTTTTAAATGGCTGCAGCAGCAAGCTCAAATAAATTAAAGGTGAAAAACATATTTTTCTTATCGTCTACAAGAAATACTTCATTCAACGACTGAAATGTTTAATCGGGCAAAGAAGGATTGGGGAATCGGAGTGAAGTTGGTATAAAATTTTGTGGCCGTTGCGGGAACTGGAGAAAAAACACATACAAACCTTTGTATAAATATTTAGTTGTAGGTTCAAAGTTATAGAAACTTACACAGCAATACGTTGCCTTTAAAATTGTGTAAAATGTGATAATTCATTTTAATTGATGTAGTTACATAAATACGTGATCAAGTTCTTTTAGTTTGTCCAGTTTTTGTAATTTTCTGTCTAAACGTCGGTAGCTGAATAATGATAATTTCTAGCAACTCTTCGAGATGAACGTCAAACTTTCATCAATAAAAAGGTCATGAAATATTTATTTCTCTGGATGTTGTGTTCATTCAAGTTCAAAATGGAAACATTGTATTGAGGTTCACCTGAAGTGACGGTAGTTGTTGAACTTATTCCATAACTTAAAGGTCATTATAATATTATATTCAGTACGTTATGACTGATGAATTGGTTACCATAATAGTTGGAGATAATACGCAATCATTAGGAATGATTCTTTTCGTGTTTTTAAACCACAGTGTTCGTTAAAAGTAATTCTTTTCTCTTTGATTTTACCTTTACTGTTCGACAAGGAAAGCTTTCTACAAAATTAAATGTAATCAAATTCCTTGCAAAAAAGGGTCATCAATTTTTTTCTTAGATTTATGCCTTCTACTATTCTACTTCTATTATTTCATATATAGATCAGTTTTAAACATTGAGATACGTAGTAGGAAATACTAACAAACGTATCAAAGTCTCTAGCACAGAAATAGACTCTTCGCTGTCATCGTGCCGCAAAGTACCAGAAACGAATTATCAAATTTCGTATTTGTCAGTTGAAATTTAAGACTGAATATTCTGAATTTTTAAGCTGCATATTAATCTCTGCAAATAGTGTAGATGTTTATTCTAGAATTTAGATATATTCATCTATAATCTGAAAATTCGCTCAATTGCAGAAATGGTATGCTCAATCTGGGAACTGCGTATAACATAATTTTGACCAATTGCCGAATTAATTTGCTTAATTGCCAAATCCATTTCGAAAATTGAGCGAATTCAGCATCTGAGTTCAACATATACATTATAAGTGGTAGGCAGCCTTTTGTACAGCCGCCAAGATAAATCTAGTCGAATTATGAAAATTTAAGAGGCCCTATTTTCTTTTAGAAAATATTTTTCTTTACAACCGGCTAGGAGTTTTTCTTTTTTGGTTTTTAGCTAATGCGTTTTCTCGTAATTTTCATGCGTTGATTAGGTTTTTGCGTCTTATTCAGCGTTTGGATTCACGTGTTTCAATTCGGTTTCTATTTCCTTTGTGTGCTGTATTCTTCTGGATTTTAGTGTGCTTCCGCTTCAAAATATTGAGTTTCCTCTTTTTTTAGATAGTTGATTGGTGTAGTGTGTTCAGCTTGGATTTGTCTGTAGGTTGTAATAGGTTCCCTTTGCGTCCCGTCACCCCTGCATGTATTTTCGTTACAGCATCCATTTCGCTTACGTAAGTTTTGCTGTCCTCAAATAACTTACACGATTTGGTCCTTTTGACTATTGTTAGCCAGTTATTATTAGTGCCTTTTTCTTCTGTTTCCTTTTATATCTCTTTCTTATCTTCGGGTTGACTAGATGCTTGTCTGTTCTCCCTCGATTTTCTGGGGTTCAGCATTCAAGAAAGTGGCTGTGTTACGGGGGTCGAAAGTGCCGCTTTGCATTTTTCGCCGATTTTACCATAGGTTGGACAACTTCGAATGTCGTTGTCCATTTCGGGGTATGTAAACACTTTTTTCTTGAAATCGCCAAGAAAGCGGGCCATAAAAAGACCCAGTTTAATCTTAAAAGTGTCACTTTGCGAGACTAGTCACTTTTGTGATTTTTGCAAGACTAGTCATTTTTACTTTACTTTACCTAGGTTACTGGTCCGCCTTGATGCGATAGAATTCTATTTTTAAATTGTTAAAGAAAGATTTCAAAAAACATGTAATACATTACACAGCATGAAAGTGTCTATGCTTTACTCGGAGACTTTGAAGAACTACTCAGACACTTCACTTCCGCGTATTCTTTAACAAGCCCCCTCATCTGCAAAGTATCACTTTCATGCCTTGTGGTGTAATATACTATAGTAGCTTTGGATTCATGAGGGACGTCCCCTTTCTTTCAAATTTTCTCATGCCCAATTTCGTGGTTGGGGGTAACTCTCCGACCTCTATTTCCTTTTCGGAAATTTGAGAATTCTTATTTCGGAGTATACTTGAAGAATTTTATGGTGAAGGAAATCCATAAAAAGCATTGTCAACAATAACAGCATCTGCAATGCATTTGAAAGTTGCAGGAAAAAATGTTTTCAACTTTTTTTGTAACGAATCTATAATTTTGAAAAGAATATTATATTTCATTACGAGTCTGGAAATAGGCATTTTTCCGTGCGCGTAACAAGCACGGTAAAATCCATTTCTTGAAATTTTAGTGAAAATTTCGTTGCTTGGCAATTTAACGAAAAATACTGCCTCTTGCCTTTCTGGCAGTTTTTTGAGTTGAATTGCCTAAAAGCAAAAAAACTCGAATTATAAATGTTAAGTTTACTTCGATAAAAAAAAAGCTTGAGTGTAATTCGGTACGACAATTTAATGAATACATATTTAATTTACATATTAGGTTCTTAGCAACTCTGTTAGGCTTACTAGAATTAGACCGTTTTAAAAGTTAGGTTCCGTTTTGTCGCTGTAAAAGTTAGGGCTAACTTTTGCCGCTGTCATAGTGATAAAAAACCGCTGCTCATGGGATTTTTAGTGTATGCATTAAATTGTCAAAGTAATAATAATACATCGTAAAAGTAGTACCAAACACTATTAACATTTCCATAGCAACGATTTATTTTTTTATTAATTTAACGCGCGGAAAAAATCGGACATCGGGAAAAGTTTTCTGTGCGCTATTCTGAAAAAGCCACCTTTGCGTCATTGCAAAAAACAGATGAAAACAAGGTGTTTTCAGAGAAGTATACTGAAAATCTATTTTTACAGTATGGTAAAAGGACTGAAAGATTATCATTATACCTTTTTTCAAAAATCGTGCGTATTTTATCCATTACTGAAAGTGTTTGGATGATACAATGCAATAAAATCCGGACCACTATAATAAGATATGACATAACTTTATGTAATTTTAGAGAAAGCAAATTAATGAGACTATTCATCATGGAAACACCAGATACAGCGCCTATTGTTTGTTGTTTGTTTGTTGTGAGCAAGTTGTACCCTGTACCTTCGACATCGACTGCTGTTGTCATATGGTCTAACTCTTATTTAGCATTTTGGCCAGACTAGGGACTTTCAACCCTAGCAAGGGATCCTTTACATGCTACAAATCGTAGTAACCCACGACTATACATCACTTCCGGTATTCTATAGAGGTGTTTATCCGCATTTTTTATTTTTAACAAGCTGACCGAGATCGCGAATCGAACTCTCGACTCTTAGATCAGTAGTCAGAATGCTTAACCACTGAGCTATCGATCCGATTTAATTTCATTTCCATTTTCTTGTAACTAAAACATCACTTTTCTGACTTATAATCAACTATTAAAGCATCGTAAGGGCCGTGACAGACCTCGGAAAAGAAAGAAAACTGTTTCATCTGATTGCAGCCAAATATAATTAAAAAAGCACTATCTTCTCCATTTTATCGGCTTTTCTGCGTTGCCATTAATAAAAAAATTGTTTTTTCTTACATTTAACGATGATAGGTTTTTGAGTAATTTGAAAAAATGAGAATAGTAAAATGCCAGGACAACCAAACATATTTTTTATAAGACGATTGATCTTGATAATGCTAACTAGGTACACTATTGCACTTTGATTTTTTCAAATTTGGTATCGGGTTCAAAATTAATAGTTTATGCAGGGGCGGGGAACGTTTTTCCTCGTAACTGTTTTGCAGGCGAAGTTTTTGTCAATTTTAGTTAGATATTAGAAAAGCTTAGACTCTTTTACATAAAAAAGACACACTTGTTTGGAATCGCTGTAAGCAGTAGTTTTCGAGAACTGCTAACCTAAATATTTAAATTCGCCATTTAAAAAGCAAAATGTATTTTCTAGTGCCGTTCTCGGAGCTGTGCAACTCATAGATGCAATTTCGAACTAACTTTCATACAAAATGTTTTTTTCATTTTGTCGTAGAGAACACATTCCTACAAATACTTCAGTACAATTTAAAACACCCTGTATACCGCGTGTTAATTTTAACTAGTCCACCATTGGTAACTTCGCTATTTTTGAAGTTGCAAATTAGATTAAATGAGAAAAGTGCCAGGATTTTTACAGATATTACAAATCTCGAGAATTTAGTTATTTGTGGCATTTTCGATTTAATGGGATACTGCATCAACGTTAGATTTTTAAATGGAGTACCCCGTTTATTTTCAATTTTTGGGTTGGAAATAATTTTAGCTTTAAATAGCTATAACACATGTGTTTACTATTACACTTAGTATTTTTCTTGATTTAATTAAAATCATAGGATAGGAACTCATGGTTCTATACCATAACCACCTAAATCACCGGGCATGACTCCGCTCGACTTTCTCATGTCGGGATGGCTGATTGATATTATTTACACAAAAACGTATGTTGACTTTAAAATGCTCCAAAACAGAATTGAGCAGGTTTTAGATAGACGAAAACTGAGTCGTCCCTAGACATTCACCGTCGAGCAGAAATGTGCAGACGATATTAGGGAAATAATTTGAAACAGCATTTGTAACATTAATCACCTACTTTATCCATTACAAATTATTAATATTTTTATACTTTTAGTTAATTCCTCTAGGTTAAAAATAAAAAATTGACAGAATTTACTATTAAACTGGGTGTGCCAGAAAGAACAAAATTCGACAATAGTAATTTCGGTCAAAAGTCTTGACATTTTTTCCATTCCACCTAATTTATAACTAAATAACTAAATAAAGGGTGGACAGGTTAACATCGGTACCCTATATACTGAGCAAAACCGGAGCTACTAACCTCAGTATTGCCAAACGTAAAACGAATCGCCGTTGCTAGGCATAAAAGTGTTGCTAATGATAAAAGTACCACATTTCTTATGGATTTTGAATGAAGATATATAGTACATTTCCAAATGAAATGCGATAAACTACTATTTCGTTACTGCAAACTAAGTTAAGAGCTGGTTATGATATTTATTGCATTTCAGATTATGGCAATTTTTAGTTGAACGTTTGAGTTCATGGCTCAGTGTTAAGCCAAAACCATTTTAAACAAAACATTTTGATGTCTCTTTATTTATGTTTCATGTATGTGCGTAACGTGCATGCGAGTAGCCTCAGCTATCCGGCACGTAGATTTTTCTAGGAGTTAATCCTAGTTTCATTTGTTTTTCTTCCTCTCCTCATATGTGTTTTTACAGGTGTCTTGAAGTCAATAGATTTATGTAAACAAGTTCGTTTTTCTTGTGAAATTATTAAAGTCAGTTTGAGTCCGAGTAAACTGCATGGTAACCAGCTCTGTTGGCAAATATTGACACTTCGCGACTGGGCCATTAATGAGTTTCGAACAGAAAAACCACTAATTATTTAAATATAGATGCTGAAAACTTTTTATTATTCTCTAAAACTTAAAAGTCATTATTATGTATTAATTTTTCATATCTAGTGCAGAAACTATGATTAATTGTTTAAAGTCATTGTGACGTGAAGCTTCATGTTTTTGAATAATTGTGTCGTAGGTTTTGCTTATAAAAATAGAGTGTTACGGAAAACATAACTTAGAAGTCGTTTTAAGATTTTAACTAATCAATGTAACTTCAAAATAATTACTACTTGACGATAGCTTGGAGAAAATTGCAAATATTTTACTTTAAAGTTATATTTAGTTGAAACTACGAAATGGAACTGCAACTCCAATTGAAAGATCAGACAGAATTCTGCCTGCAACAATTTGCCTGTTGAAAGTTTCCGTTACTTCAAGGTTCCACATGCAACTTTAGCCTCACAGGTTTTTTTCACATTGCCGCGTGGGGCGCTCCTACTGTTTATATGTTCTACAGTGCTGTTAAATTTATATATCTTTAACAGCTTGCATTTTCTATAAAAGATCGTAGAATGACGGTAAATTGTTTATGTTTTTTATCAACCTTGTTTTTCTAAACAACAGCATTATTTTCAAAAGCCACAGTGTCAAGTGGTAAAATTACGTCTAACTTTTTTAAGTTGTAAATAAGATATAAGTTCGCAATTCGATACTTCGAAACAGATTTATTTTTATTTCTACTTAAAAATTAATCACGGCACCACCGCCTGAGGCGCATTTCCATTTATATCCTACAGACACGTGAGGATTTCTAAACCAAGCTTCGCATTGCAACTGATAAGTTCAAGTCTCTGGTGGTTTATTTGTTATTATATCAGTTGGTATGAAAAATCTTCAAGTATCTCAGATTTGCGGCGTCTTTCGAATCAGTTATGTTGCGTTGTATTTTTTATTTTAAAACGTCTGAAGAAGGAACTGTCTTTCCGAGCCGTAGTATGGCAAAACAAGTTCCTGAGAAATATAACAAAATAAAAAAAACTGATTCGTTAAAGAAATATTTAAAAACGAATTATAACAAAGGTGTAGACGCATTAGAACTTACTGACGGGCTAAAAAAACTGTGTCATTTGCTAAAAGGCATCATTGAAATGTTAAAATTGCAAAATGAAACTACTCCGAACGTCGCAGTCAATCTAAGAAGTTAAGTTTAACTATGGGATTACGGCCCAATCGCCTTTAGTCGACTTAGCGGAAATGGTTATTCAACACGAACTAGTTCAACATTTGGATTATAAACAAATTATGCATGATTTTATTTTGCATCTGCTAAAGCGAGAAAAGTTGAGTTTCAATTACAAGTAAATATGTGCTATCACAACTTGTTATAATTATAAACCACATTTTCAGTTTTAAATCAGAATTTTTACTATTCCAAAAACATCTAGGACAACAGGAGGGTAACTGTTTTATAATTTCCAATAAACTTCTAGCATAACAAACTCTGAAAGTAATTAATTTTGGGAGATACCCAACATTTTTATGTACGGGCGGAAAAATATCTACCGCCGGCCCTGAGCAGAACACACTACAGAACAATTCACAACATCAAATTTTATCAATATTGGGAACTAAATAGTGTAGGTTACTTTATTGTGAATTTAAGTGGTGACACCCACTTTATAATAACCGTGGACAATAACATTCTATTCTACAAGTAGCGAAAACGTTGTTAGCGCTAATACATATTACCTACGTTCAACAACTTGGAGTTCTGATCGAGACGTGACCGTGAGTGCATCGCCTCAGCTGTGCTACGTGCGGGTCGTTATCATCAGTGCCTTCTTCAATCGTTCGCAATCCGTTTCAGGCAACGTGATTGCGCTAAAACATTATTTTAACAATATTTAATCAAATCTCAAACAATTATAAAGTGAGCCCCTACGTTTTTCACTTCACGGCAGCCGCTCGGGTAGGCTTGCTGTGAACTCATTCCGCTAACAAAAAGTCTCTTATCAATGGCGAACACAAATGTACCAAGTAGCAATGTAATATTAAACCCACCAAAATTAATTATTCAAGGTTCTGATCCAACTAACAGCATGGATTATACAAGCCAATCGGCCAAACGCGGCAACGAGTCTCCTCTTGCGGATGAACCCAAAAAGCGCTATCTATTTGAACAAGACAAACTTATAAAAACAAATAAATTTCACGCTCTTAGTGTCCAAATCACTCCATTATCTCAACAACCGCAAACCGATCCAGTTAAGAAAGTCAAAATACCCCCAATATTTCTTCACGAAGCAACCAACTACCAGGAGGTTTCCAAAGACATAAAGAAAATTGTTTCACAAGAATATACAACTGCCTGTGCTGGCCAAATGCTCAAAATTAACCTCAGTAGCTCTGAAGACTACCGGAAGTTGACAAAGTTTTATGATGAACATGAAATAAAATACCATACATACCGCAATCCCGACGAGGCGAATTTATCAATTATTATTAGAAATTTACCGATATCCATTGGTGAAGAGGAAATCAAAAATGAATTATCCCAAAAATTTCAAGTTATTCGTGTAACCCGTTTCCGCAACAAAGACAAATGCCCTATACCTATGTGTGCCGTATTACTACAACCAAATGACATATCCAAAGATATATTTAAAGTAACTCGCCTATTTCACTGTGTAGTAGTAGTTGAGCCTCGACGAAAATCCCCTGATATCCCGCAATGCCTACGATGTCAGCGATATGGGCACACGCGAAATTATTGTAAACTCCAGCCACGCTGTGTTAAGTGCTCCGGTAACCATCTATACACTGAATGCACTAAAACTAAAACTGATAAACCTCAGTGCGTAAACTGTGGTAAGGAACACCCGGCCAATTACAAAGGCTGTGAATATTACCTTGGCCAAAAAGACAAACGTAAACAACCTCTACAAACGGCAACAACCAATCAAGTATATCAAACACCCAACATAACTAATTCCCAGTTTCCTCCAAATAGCCCGAGAACGTATGCGAATCCTAACCCATCGCAACATAGAGTAAACCACCAAGCACCAAATGCAACCCCCTCTTCCTCAAACTCCACTATCAACTCCCTAATGCAGGTTATTGTTAATATCATCACTCCATATATGGCACAAATCAAATCATTCTTATCTCAACTAATAACATCAATTTTTACCCATGGCGCCTAATACTCTTATGCGTATCAATCAATTATCAATGGCAAATTGGAATGCCAATGGCGTACTCAACCAAAGAAGTGTCATTATTGATTTTATATCAAGACACAAAATAGACATTATGTGCATTAGTGAAACACATCTGTTACCGCAAATTAAGTTTTCGATTCCAGGATACTGTATTTACCGCTGCGATAGAATAGGGCAAATTGCTTCTGGTGGAGCAGCTGTTTTGATCAAAAATACTCTAAAACACCACGAATTCCTTCTCCCAGATCTACAACACCTAGAGGCTTCTGCAATCAAGCTAACATTAAACAACAACAGCGACTTAGTAATAGTTGCTGCTTATCAACCTCCTAATCGACGATTAATAATGCACGATATGCAACTAATACTCGGTAGTGACTTACCAACTCTTGTATTGGGGGACCTCAACAGCAAACACACATCATGGGGCTGTCGAAGAACGAATCCAAATGGCACTCGACTTTATTCTATTGCTGCTGACTATCCTATCCAAGTTCTAGCTCCTGATGAACCAACCTATTTTCCATACAGGTTTGATCATCAACCCGATGTTTTAGATATATGCTTGCAGCATCGAGTTTCTACACCCTTATATCAAAGGGTAGTGGCAGAATTAGATTCCGACCACTTACCCGTAATTATCCACTTTAGTGGTCAACCATCATTAATTCACAGTTCATCAAGATTAATCAATGGACCAGTAGACTGGGAAAAGTTTAAGTGCCAACTAAATAATAACCTCATAGCGTTTCACAACCTATACACAGTGGAAGGTATAGACCATGCTGTTGACCATATTACTTCAGCCATTCAAACAGCGGCGCGAATAGCCAGCAGTACTAGTACTAAAAGAGTGGTACATCAAACACTACCTGTATCTGTGCAAAAGTTAATACGACAGAAGCATCAAGCTAGAAGACTATGGCAACGAACACGCCAACCTAATCATAAATCAGCCCTTGCTCAGCTAACCCGGCAAGTCAAATGGGAAATCGACAATTACAGGATCTTGTCCTACAGACGTTATATTGGCGAGTTAGAAACAGGAGATCCAACCATGTGGAGGGCGGTTAAACGTATTACCAATCAAAAGCGTACCATACCCATTTTAAAGCACAACAATTGTATATACGCTAGCGACACTGAAAAGTGCGAGGTATTAAGCAATCATCTAGAGGAGGTGCTAACAGTAGAAGTCAACGACAACAATGTTGATTTTACCAACTCAATCGAACAAAGTGTTGATCAGCATCTCCCTCTGACCGCAACCAATATTGCCACAACAACGCCAGACGAAATCACTTCGTTTATTCGCCTTCTGCCCAACAGAAAAGCCCCTGGTCCAGACATGATTACGAACGCGATTCTCAAAAATCTTACACCAAAATGCCTATCTTATTTTGCTTCCCTCTCCAATGCTTGTCTTTCTATAGGGTATTTCCCCAAGGCATGGAAACATGCCAATATTATGTTCTTCGACAAACCTGGAAAACCAAAACAACTTCCAACATCTTATCGCCCCATAAGTCTTCTTTGTAGTTTATCAAAACTTCTCGAGAAAATAATTTATGCACGCCTCAACAGTTATTTATCTCAACATTTGATGCTTCCAGCATTTCAATTTGGCTTCCGAGCCAAATACTCAGCAACACACCAGCTTCTTAGAATCAGCGAAATTATAACTAAAGGTTTTGAAGAGAAGCAATATACCACAGCAATTTTCTTGGACGTTGCCCAGGCCTTTGACAAGGTCTGGCACAAAGGTCTTCTGCATAAAATGATTCAGTTAGAAATTCCTAACTATATCATTAATATAATTTCCTCCTTCCTGTCTGAAAGATCATTTGCAAGCAAGGTCAATGCAACCCTGTCACAATCCAAGAAAATAAAAGCAGGGGTTCCCCAAGGATCTGTACTTGGGCCTCTGCTATTTAATATATTCATGCACGACATTCCCGAACCTCCAAACTGTTCGCTGGCTATGTTCGCCGACGACACGGCAATCATATCTCAAAGTCATGATCTAAATACAGCTATTTCAATTCTTCAAAGTGCCACAGATGAGATACACACATGGTTCAATCGTTGGAACATCGCTTTAAACCCAACGAAAAGCATGACCAAAGTTTTTACACTTAAAAGGTATAATAATCCACACCCCATCTCAATTGGTGGAAACCCAATACCATGGAACGCTAAGGACAGTGCCGTGAAATATCTAGGAGTATATTTGGATCAGAGACTGACCTGGGGAATTCATATAAACAACAAGATAAATGACTGCCACAACAAAATGCGACTCCTCTACCCAATTCTGAATAGAAATTCACCATTAAAAATAGAATGTGCTAAACTAATCTACACGTCAGTCTTGCGCTCAGCCCTCATGTATGGATGCACAGTGTGGGGCACCACTTCGAAAACTCACTTACATAAATTGCAAGTTTTGCAAAACAAAGTCCTTAGACTGGCAACAAATGCACCATGGTTTATTCGTAACGAGCAGATTCATCGTGAGCTGAACATGACGTCCATCGAGGATTTTATAAAAACCACCGCCAAGAAGTTCTTCGGCAACTTAAGGAATTGCCCGGCCACCAACCACTACATGCTTGGACAGCGATCCGTTAACCTTCGGTTAAAACCAAGGCTTCCACAGGATGTGCTTTTAAGTGACAGTGACTAATAGTGAACCACTTAGCCCAAATTTACGCCAATTATTATTTTATTAACACTATAACAATAATCAATTATGTATGCCCTATTAATTTACTTTTATGTATGTAGTAACAAATATTTAATTTAAAACCTACTGTGTATGGCCCCAGTGTGCCGATCCGGTGTTATCTAATAAAAAAATAAAAAAAACGTTCAACAACTTAAAAGGGGTAGTAAATACGTCCAGAACGCCGCGGTAACTAGTTATCAACACTACTTCAAAATAGTTACAATTTGAAAGTTGCATTTCAGTAGCATAAATTGTTGGCCGCTACAATCGTTAGCCACATTCAAGTTCTTAAAACTTGAAGGTCAGCGTAAAAACAACGACAACGTTTCCAGTACCGAAAAAAGCTACCTACAAGTAATATACAGCTACCAAGTAACCACTACTGTTAATAACTATGTGTCAGCAACTGTCGATTTGTCAAATGAAGTCATTTATATATCAAAGTCGCAGTTTTAGTGGCGGTTACATCCTGGTTACTCATTTAATGTTCCTGTTTTAGTTACGGGTACCTTGGTGCTAGTTGGAAACCTGTAGGTTTTCAAAGCTGTAGATATATTCAAATAGGCTTTTTAACTGACTGTGGGCAGACACTTTAAAGGATCAGAAAAGCATTTGCTATTTTAATTTAACACAAAGAACTCTGCCATTCGGGTTGCACGCAAAATTTTTAAGGAGTTGAACGTTTTGTGGCTCACTTTGCACTCTGCATATAGGTAGTTTTAATTCAATGAAAACTTGGTGTTTTATTACCATTTTCAGCATTAAAACTCCTGCAAGACGTAAATAATTTTGGACCCATGTTCATAACTTGAAAGTATCACAGTAACATGTTTGTTTATTTTTTTGAATATGACTTCGCTAATTCTGCAAATAAGTTCTCTGCATTGCAATTTCATTAAACTTTGCTCTTGAAATCAAATGCATTCATTAAACCAAAATGAATCATTCGTCTTGCTACGCTACTGCTGCCCTCATAAATAAATCTATCGCTAAGCACCTTGAGGTAGTTGTAGTCCTGGAAGGCTTCGACCCGAACTTCACCGTGCTTTTGCTTGTGGTGGCCTGTAGCGGCTTCTTGGAGGGTTTGGGTTTAGGCTTGTTGCTACTCGGCTTCGCCTTCGTCCGGGTGACGAATCCGGGCTCCGTGGTGACCTGCCACTGCAGCACGACGCTGGGTTTGGAGCCGGAATTGATGGAGTTTTGGTTGAGAGACGTGATGAAGCCCGGCTCGGTGGTGGCCTGCCAGCCGGGCTTCGTGAACAGGCCCCCAGAGAGACTGTTGATCGGCGAGAAGGAATCTGTACTCATCGGGCGGATGCTCTGCCGCGGCGGCTGCGTCGGTCTCTTGGAGTTCTCGTTCGGCTTCACGTGCAAGTTGGCTGTCGCGATGCCGGGGCGAGATGTCACCCCGTGGCCGGGCCGAGAGTATTGTGATCCATGCGGTCTACTGAAAAAAAAGCATTAATATGTTAATAGCAGCGGTAATTAATTAAACATTTATTTAGTAATTCCATACTGAAAATATAGTGGCTGGCTATTATGGATTTGGTACAAGCTAAGTTGCTTTTGTTTCACCTGGCAAATAAAATAATTTTTGAAATTTTAGTTATTTTTCTAGGTTGCCCCGAACGTTTTAAGCATAAAATAACAAAAAGTGATTTGAGGATGAACATTCTGTATTAGCGTTGATACTAAAGTATTAAAATAATAATATAATCTTTCTGATATATATTTTAAATCGTCATATTCTCTTCCTAAATATAATTCGTATTGCCCATTTTAATGAATATACGTATCGTTACAATCCAATGCAAGAAAATACAACTTCTCATACGGCCCCCATGTATTTACAGCTTTGGTAATTATTAATAATCAGACATTTTTAGGAATTAGCGAAACATTTCCACTTACGTCACTGTGTTTTTCATTGGTAATATTTTCTATCAAAATATAAAGCGTGCAAGTGCATAAAACGTTTTCTATAAAAATATTTGCAAAAAATGTTCAGCAGCTATTGTTTCTAACAAAAGCATTTGTTCACGCCTTCAAGAAAAAATCTCTTCTTCGAAGTCGGGATCTTTTCAGTTGGCATTCACTCATGCTTTCATTGAAAAAATAGCTGTAGAATACTTGTCCAAATATTTCCGAAAATTGTTCAAACACTTGTTATATTTCTACTGAAAATCAAGTGTTGTTATTTTCTTGTAAACTACAAATTCAGGTTAAAATTAAAGATTGATGAAGAAGCTTATACCACAAAGGACGGATTTTTCTTAACCACAAATTTACGGTGGAAAAATAACAACTCGTGGTGGTATATGATATGAACTGTCAAGTGGGAAAAATGCATTAGTTAGGGAAATGAACAAAATTAGTTGTAAAAAATCGGATTGGGCGTTTTTAATACTAAAATAACAAACATTTCAAGCGGGGCTACCACAGTTGCATACCTAGCAAAGGTTTGACTTGAGAAACAGCACATTATAAAAATGCATTTACATGATATGAAAACAGAAAGACAAACTGTGGCTGCCACAAATGAATTTTTAATACGTACAATTACAACAACCAAACATTCATGTTTAGTAATTCTTTTTAATTATGTTCAGATTGATCATTACACACGTAGGAATATGGCTTGATACTTAGCTGGTCAGGGTCGTCGAATTATCCCTTCCCGAAACCCAGTCATCTGGGTGTTGTGCTTAGCATCACGCCTTCGATGACTGCCTTACTTTCCCTACTTCTACTTCCACAACCGAGGTTTCGGTACCCAATTTTTAAAGCAACTTGGTGTGCCTCCCGCCGGTTTTCAGATGTGGGAATTGAACCCCGTACCGTAGCACCGCAGCCGTGCTCCCTAACCGCTCGGCCACGCTAGCGCTCTTCGTAATACAGAGTGTTCCCTGAGGTAACCGACAAATTTACACAATGTGTTCTAGAGGTGATTCTGAACCAAAAATGCATATACACGTTAGGTCAAGTCCTTTCCGTTCTTTGTAATAATTGCTCGAATTGTTCGTCTCTACTTTCTAAACATGCTGCCAGTCTTTGAACCATACTTTGTGGTCAGTTGATATCTACACGTTTATTTCGTAGAGATCTACTGTCTCAACTATTCCTGCTATCAAATCTTCTCACGTATCTGGCTTGCTGATATTGTACACAAGAGATTGAAGGCAACCCAAAATAAAAAAGCCTAATGGTGAAAGGCCAGGAAAACGTCCAGGCAATAGTACAAGACCTTCTCTCCTATCCACCGTCCAGGATGATTCTAGGCATGGTTGTTAATTAATGATTACTTTGACAGTTCTTACTTATCAACAAATGCTATTTTATCTAGTTTACTTATCTCTCTACGTTTTTTATTAAAAGCTTAATTTTTCAGGTAAGGCTCTATTTATGCTTGTAATAAAATATAGGGTGTTTTATTTATAAGCCTTAAGAAAATAAAAAGTGAAGATATTGAAATTAGAACCAGTATTTTGAACACCCTCTATTAAAGTATCCCGTTTTTATGTGACTTTCGTATTTTTGTATTCTAGTTAACGGCCCCCTCAATTTTCAGGGAAGAAATATCCAAAAGCGGGAAAAATGTGACATTTTATATGAAAGCTTGATATTGACAAAAAAAATCTTAAAAACGTTCACAAGTTGGAAACGCTGCATGAAATTTAAAAGAAAGGTTAAGGGTTGAACGTAGAACCGATATGGGCTTTAGTTCGACGTCGGGAGCGCTTAAGGTAATTCGAGGTGGACATGGTGGACTCAGGTGCTCAGGTCTGCAGAGGACTAAGAAGCGGACGGCTTCTCCAGCTGCTGAGTAGGTGGACGTTGCTGGATCGAAGTGCCATCAGCAGGTTAAACATCTGGTTATATACCTTTCTGAGCCTCTGTATCTAGATTCTTTTCTAGGGGAATTTGGAGAATTGCGCGGAATTCTGCTTTATGCGTCGTCGCACATCGCGATTTATCTTCAATCCTGCGCGCACGACAGATTCAAATACTTAATCGTGGCATGTTTAGCCGCATCCAAATTTGAACGCATTATTATGCGTAGAAATACTAATTTCAGCTGGCGCTAACGTCACAGTAAAAAACATAAAGGAGTTAGAAAGGTCAGAGACTGAAGAAGGCTCATCTCAAGATCAAAATGATACGGAAACTAATCAAAATAAAAGTGATGCAGAAGTGGAACTTCCTCCTGTTGGCCAATTAAAAACTGGCGATTTGGTAATTGTCAATTATTTGGATGAATATGATTCAGCGCTAATTACAAATTACAAACCCTTAGTCAAAGCAATGACCAAAGCTGGAATAGATAAATGGAAGAGCCCATAAACTAAAGATGAAATTTGGGGATTTTTTTGCTATTGAGGAGTTGGAAAAGGATCTGTAATTGTTCAAATTCTTAATAAAATGATTATATTATCACAGTGTCTTTTTATTTATAGAAATAACGTTCCCCAAATGTCTGATTTAGGGTCTCTGTCAGAGTTAGTTGATACTCAAAAGGTTGTAAAAAAATATAAATTCAATTAATTGTAACAAACTTTTATTATAAATCAATGGTCAGATAACTTCAGAAACCAACATTGATTTAAGAAACTTTAATATGTCGAACGTCACTGAAAAATCGTAAATTCTATTTTACAAAATGTGACATGAATTCCTAAAGATGTAATTTTTATGCATAGAAAACTAGCATTGTACTACTTGAATTCGAAGGTGGTGTTAAGTACTTTGATGGCAGCTTTAAAGCTTGATTGAGCAGAAACGGTTGCTCCCATGAAATCCCTTTTAAGGGCATTTTTTTGTTGGGATTTTTTTTTCACCTTTTCGCGCTCTGTCACACTTTACGCACACAGGGTGTTCTATTTAAAAAAATTCATACTTTTTCGAGTAAAACTTTTTTGGAACACCCTCTATATGTCAAAATCATTTTAAAATAGCTCCTTTCAACCTTATTAGAATCGCTTCAATTAAACTCTTTGTCAGAAAAAAGGTACAGGCGTATCCGTAGACGGCGCACTAGACTAACACCCTGTATATGTTGAACACTGTTAAACCGAGTATATCACGCTGGGGGATTCCATCAGCCACCCCTTTTCAAGATGACCGTGCATTGTTCGATCTTACAGCAAATGTTCGATTGTTTAAGTGAGAGTTTAATGTAGAATTTATATACTCGTAGTTGGGAACCCTTTCATCTACACTTTATACGAAATGCCGTGGCAATATCTAAAATAGTTATATCTAGCTGTAGATTTTTTTACCTCGAACCAGCGTTCTATTATTTAAGACATCCGTTGAAGCTGATGAAGTTTAATCATTATCCAGTGATTCTACAGCTCATTATCTAGCCTTAACCTTCTCTAACTTCCGCCTCCAGTAGTCTCTGTCTCTCACCGACGCCTGTCAGTTCCTTACTCTAAGCATCTCCTGTGCATCCTTCTTTAAATTGTCATAGGGTTCGTGGTCTGCCCCATTTGGTGGCGAGTTGGCCTTTCATAGCTCTTTTCGGTCGCCATCTAAGGCGCTGAATTTTCACAACTTCGTCAATACTCAGCTATTTGTATAGGCCTTTTAGCTCGCAGTTGAACCGGATTCGCCACCCACCATCCTCTCTGGTAAGACCATGTATTTTCTTCAGAATTTTTCGTTCAAATATGGCTCGCATCTCCTATGCTGTCTTTACAGACCATGTTTCACAGCCACAGGTGTCAACCGGTCTAATTAGGCACTTATATATTAATACCTTTATGTTTGTATATGTTACCGGAAATGTATGTAATCCGTCATTATATAGAATTCCTAGGAAATGTATATAATGCCTAAAATCGCCAAGAAATGTGTGAAATAAATTTTATTATACACATTTCCTAGGAATTTTATACATTTCCTATCCTGGAATCGGAAATGTGTTAAATTAGGGATGTCATGTCGGTAGGTTAGGTTAGGTTAGGTTAGGTTAAGTTAGTAGCACTAACAAATCGTCACACTGCTAAGGAAAATCTCAGTTCATCTGTGTTTTATTTTTCATTCATTCACAAATTCTACAGCATAATGTTGATTTTCATACATTTCCTAGTACCATTTAGGAATTGCATACAATGCCTAGAAAATGCATACATTTCCTAGGAAATGTATGTATTAAAGAACCTTTCATTAATTATTTTATTTGTTCCTCACTTGTAAACATCAATTTATCAAGTCACTGTATTCACTTTGAAAATGTTTCTTAACTGGCTAGCCAGTAAATTTTTTACTGGCTAGCCAGTTATATTTTACAAGCGTGCTCATAGATAAATGCGTGCAAAGCCAGAGTTGTCTTCCTTAGTATGTGTCATATTGATTAATTTAGTTGCTTGTCAGTTTGACACTTTGAATAAATGGTAAATTTTTAGTTATTTACAAGTGAGGAACAAATAAAATATTCAACAATACACGCCAGGTAACCATTTTTACTGGC
Organism: Agriotes lineatus; assembly: GCA_940337035.1. NCBI lineage: Eukaryota > Metazoa > Arthropoda > Insecta > Coleoptera > Elateridae > Agriotes > Agriotes lineatus. The sequence goes on along the minus strand of OW679194.1, from coordinate 15,299,300 downwards.
TCAAGGATATGACAGGCTCGCCTAACGGCTCGCCAGTCATCCCAATCCTATCGCCAGTAAAACCTGTTTTACCTGGCTTGTAATGTTAAATACTATTACACATTTCCTAAATTGGCTCGGCATTATATACATTTCCTAGGAATTGTATACAATTCCTAGGTTTCATACATTTCCTGTAACGTATACACTAGTTTGGATCTCAAGATTTTGTGGAGAGCGCAAGTTGTCATGTTGCCTTTTAAAATTCTGTGACGCATTTCTTGTGTGATGTCATTATTGCTGTTAAATTCTCAAGTATGTAAATTCCATTACGATATTAATATTGTCTTCCCCAATGCTCCAATTTTGTCCCAGCCATTGTGGTAACTTCAGCTCCAAAGCCTCGACTTTATGGTTGTTTATTTCGAGTCCAGCAGTGTGGGCCCTTTATTTTATATATTTATAGCACTCTCGGATTGCACGTTTAGATATTACGATTATGTCTATGTCATCAGCATATACTGCTGTTTGACCTTCTTTATTTATGATGCTACCGTTTTGGTCGATTTGCATTTCTTTCAATGCCATGCAACACGATATTAAAGAGTATAGGGGCGAGTCCACCACCTTGCCGTAAACCTCTCTTGATTTGGAATTTATCCGTTCGTCTATCTTGGATTTTTACAACCAGACTCGAGTTTTTCATTGTCATACGTGTTAAATTAATCACCTTATGCCGGTTTTCCCATTTCTTCCATCGTTTCGTATAAAGTCTGAAATCAATGTATACTTGGTATAGGCTTGTGCCGAATTCCCACGCCTTCTCCATAATTTGACGGACTGTAAATACGATGGTTAAACTACCCTCTCGGACATCTCCTTGGTATTCAACTACGCACTATTTTGTGTAGGGTTGAATTCTTTTTCATATTATGTCAGTAAACAATTTATATGCAACATTCAAGGGAAATATGCCCCTATAGTTGTCCCGGCTGAACTTATCCCCTTTTTTGTACAGCGCATATCACAGCTATTTCCCATTCAGTTGCCCTCTTCTGGCTGGTTGATATCTTAACTATCAGTTGATGAAGGCGTTACAGGAAGCCTTCTCTTCCATACTTTATGAGTTTCCATGAATGTTTTCTATCGCTGTCGCCTCGTTATTATTCAGTTTCTCTATGCTTTCACTAGTTGTTAAATTTCCCTTGAGAAAACAAAATTACTTAAGAGGAATAATATTCTTGTCTTCTGCCGAGTGTGGTTTTTAGTTAATCACTTTCTCGAATAATTTTTATAGTAGTGACGTGGTGAGTAATTATTGGGTTCTAGATCACTTATATGCATTTTTTTAACAATTAACTCTATAACTGTTTAGCACCCTTCTCTCTAATAAGATCTCAAATACAATATGCAAGTAGGATAATATAATTTGTTTTCCGTTTGATTGTGTGAGGACAATTCATTTTTACGATCCTAGTTCTAATTTTTTGTATTTTCCCGTTTCTGATTTTAAAATCCTGCCTGTAAAGGAGCACTTATAATCGTGTGTCCGTTTAAGGTCGCTTAAGTAGCACACATTCCGTCTCATCGATCCGTTTTTGAACGCAGAATACAGCGCTAGAAGAAATCGGTCGCATGCAATGAGTGCAAGCGAGGCAAACGATTACATGTTTTCAGCCGTGGTTTTCAGCGGCGTAATTTACTTGAGACTCTTGTCAGTTGTGTGAGTAGGAATGAGAGGGAGCGAACGTTTTACTCCGCCTCCGTCGAGTTCGTTAAGTTTTGGCAAAATGTATGCGCTGCCTCTCCTGTCTGGCATCGCGTGGTTTTAGGCTGCTAAAAGGACTCGAACGCTAGCTTCCAGGAAGGAAACTGTTTCATTTATCGCAGTTGACACAAACTTGGCGATTTTCTGCTCCTTTGTGCATTGTTTAGTGGGATGGTCGTTACTACATCTTACACAGCGAAATTTGGCTGCACAATAATTGTTGACGTGACCATAATTTTGACATTTGTGACATTGCGGTAGTTGCTGTGATTTTGTATTATTTTGACGCTTACTTTACAATTTGCTAAATATTTCAGTTTGAGTGTTTTGCTAACTCTTCCATGGCTGTTAAGATAATAGAGCCTACTAGTGTTGGTTCTTTTTTCTGTTTAGAAGACGCTCTTCAGTGGGATGTATAATTGTTTTTGAAGTCCATATTTGTTGTCTTGCTCGCTTAGAGATATCAGAATGCTTTTAATAACTACCGCCAGTGGTTTACTATTAGGAATAGTATATTGTTGTCTTTATAATACTTTCCAAGTACGCAATAGTCTTCTTGTGAAGTGAAGTGCGAAGAGTTGTTTTACGATAACCATTTTTTAGTTCAGTAGTAAATTCACCCTTTTTTTATTTTGATATTTCTTTGTAATTATTAGCATTATATAAGAATTTAGGTGGAACTTTTACTGTTATGGCGGTTTGAATCGTAAACGCTTATTTACTGAACTTTGTATGTACAGGAAAAAAGCCTCTCTACGGGGTGAGCCCTTTAGAATTATAGCAGGCTCTTAATCATCAATGACCATGATCATGATAAACGGCCACTTATAATCTTAACGAGTTCAGCCCGTAAAGACATGTAGCAACGTCACTTGAATTGAAGACCTTTTTATTAAAGATTTACGATTCAAAATACCATAAAACGTTAAACAATTCTCGACCGTTACCACAACTTTACGGGCTCACACGAATAACAAGCTCGCTGGACCTCGCTGGTTAGATACCGTGCTCGCACGTAAAGTTCTAAATAACGGTCTTGCAATGTAAAGTACTATTATGCGATTTTCAGTTTGGTCTTGGCAATTACCGGAGCTGGATGCCCCATAGAGAAAAAAATAGTCGTTAGAAATGGTTTCTCTGATCGTCGTCAGTGTTACGCAGTTCTGGTAATCAAGGAGCACCACACCGCCCACGCGCCAGCGACCCACCCTCTCCAGCCTTAAACTACCTTAAGATTATAGCTACGCAAATAATAATTACCTGGTTGGCTTAGGCTTAATAGTGACTGGTCTGTGACTAACAGGCCTTCGAGTGCTATGACTGTTATGACTAGGAGGGGTGTACAGCACCGAAGGCTTGTTCTGCTGCTGCTGCTGTTGCTGATGAGGCAGCACCACGTTGTCCGTGGCGTTGTGGGCACAACACGACCCGAACATGAAGCTGTCCACGCACATGCCTATGTGATAGCCCTCGGATTTTATACACTCATACACGAACATGCAGGTGCCCTCCAGACCATCCACCCAGCACGGCTTCGGACTTATTTGATATGCTGAAAAAGAATGACGCATTAGATAGAGACAAAAGCTGCGCATCTTAAACTACCGTTCACAGTAAATGAACTATTATGGTTTTTGAGCATGAGCATGTAACCTTAAAAACTATTATGAGGCTTTGGTAAAAAACAAATAATAATAATGGCCATTATTTCCCAAATAAAAAAACATATTTCGTAATAGTTCACTCACTGTCATTTTTGCTTGAAAGAGAACTGAAATGTCAAATTTATTTTTTGGGGTATTGGGGGAGGGGGGGGGGGGGGAGCAGAAAACCGTAACTTTAAGTTGTCGATCAAGATTTCGTATGTGCTATTTCCGCCATCTTAAAAAAAGTGCATTTGATTTTTTACAATAACTCGGTTCCCGTCAACGGTACATGAAAATAAAGTCGACGTTTTATTTAGAGCTATTTGTGCTCTACAATTTATGTTTAATTACTTTTCCATGTGCGGACGATATTAGTCCAGATATCGAACCCGAAAGGTAAGCGTGAAGGAGTTTATATTTATTTCTCGCGCTTTTCGCTTGTGTTTTCTTTTTCGTCCTACTTAGCTAAATAGTATATTATGATACTAGTGTATAAGTACGCCTTTAAAGCACGACGCGCTAACGGAGTACTTTTAACGTCGCTAGTGCTTTAATGGCGTATTTATTATACGCTATTTTTTCTATGATCGTAACAGAAATATAAAAACTTAGTTCGATGACACTTTTTCCGTCACATTGTGTTAGATATTCTAGGTTATGTTGACATTCAAACTTACGGCAAAGCGTGTTTTAATTTAGTATTAAAACACGCCTCCAATAGCAAAGTGCGAATAAGACGTATGTCGGGCGCTAATAAGAGTGCTACAAACGTCGCTGTTGACATTAGAAACAGTGCAAAAAGTTGTCGTTTTAACACGATCGTAGAAAAAAGTAGTGAGTATAAAAATTGTAGAGCTTGAAAATGCCTGCAATTTGAAGTATTATCAATTGAATTTCGACTAAAGTTGCGACCTGTAGAGCAGACCAAAGGCGTCAAGTCGGCGTGTAATTTTGATTTCATACATCGTAGTGACATGGTAAATGATACATTATTAGAATATATATATTTCAGAAAGTATGCAGTACATAACATTATATGATTGTATATTGCTAACAATTTGCTAATTACTTTAACTATTTAGAATGATTATACCACTCCCTATAACATCAACTAATGAAAAACGGTAAAAAGACATAGTTACGCATTTACTAACTTTTGTTAATGTACATAGCAGTGGTAATAATCATATACCATCTTGACTAATAACTGACAGTCAAATACCTTCACAAACCACACTAACTGTACTGTTCAAACGTTGTTTATTGACTCGTGATATAATCTATTTCCACTCGATATATTGTTTTAGGCAATCGCACTCGTCCTTCGGGCGTGTTAACAAAAGCTAGAAGGATTTGAAATGTGGGTGTTCCGAAGAATGCACAGAATATCATGGGTTGAACATATCACAAACAATAAAGTACTAAGACGTATGAACAGGGACAGAGAACTACTGAATACGATTAAAAAAGGAAAACCGGAATACGGCGAAGAATTCGTCACAATTGTTGTCAACCTTCACTAAATGGAGATGGTACCTCAAGAAGAAGAAACAAAAATGATTATTTGATAATCAAGAACCCACTAGTTGAACTATATATGATAATATTATTGTTAAATTAAATTACTAATTAAATTCCTTTTTGTTGATTTGTCTTGGAATTAAATTACTTTACAAAATAAAGTAATTGTAATTGGTAATTGCCATTTTTGTAAAAAAAATACTTGGCAATTACTATTTGAAAGTAATTAATCACTACATTAAATGACTCAATTACATTTGGGTGATATAACTACTCTAAAGTATTTGAATTACTTGCGATAATTGAAATTACTCGTGGTAATTGAATTACTTTCTGGTAATTCAATTACTACATTACTCACCTCGATTGGGTATTAAAACTCCAGTATGCATAAAATAAGAGATGGCTTTATTAAGTTACATGTTAGAAGCAAATGGCAATGAGACCTTCCTGGACAATATAAATATAGTGTTAAAGATATGCTAGCTCCTCTTCGGCTGCATAGTCATTAATTATGTATTACAATTGCACCACGTTGGGCGACCTTATGTTATATATTGGAGTTATCTCATATATTTGAAATAGTCATATAATTTATTTATTCAATATTTTACTTTAAGCTTGCCCTTAATTAATACAATGCCACGTTAGTTAAACTATAATTGCTTTCAAATCAAGTACTCTTATTTCAGGGGTGGTTCGCCAAATCTAGATCTCTATTAGTTGAAGTTTAAATTTTTAAATTGATTCTTAATTATTCAATGACATCAAACGTCAACCCAACTTCTACACTTTCTCAAACCAGATATTGACAAATCTATTTTTACATTGACATAATTATTAATTAATTTATTAAAATAAGTACTGTTTTGTATTTTACTTTTTCTCTTATTTCTCGTTGTTTAAAATGTTTTGATATCAATTACTATCACAAACCTTATCACTTCTTAAGCTCACTCTGCAAATATCCAAACACTAGTGCTCCTTCCCTCAAGAGATCCCGATGTTCACCTTGTGTGATACCTACAGCCTGTTCCTGTCAACCAATTCCAAGAATCCGCTGAATCCAGCTTCAATCCCCTCATCAAAAGTCAACCTCAACTCCAATAGACTCCTGGTAAGTTTAAGCTTTATAAATGAATCTGATCTTATCTTGTTTATTCCTTAGATAGTCCTCTGCACTCAGCAATTCCCTCAGAAGCCTTCCAACTCTAGTAGCACTCCTACTAACCTCCTTCTAAATGAATAACCTTACTTCCATACAACCACCAATGTCAAAAATAAATATTTAATTATGTGTCACGTTCACCAATAAATCCAATCTTATCCAATTCAGTAGTTTCTATGTAATTCAATGTATTCGTCAATCTCTTCACAGATTGCCCAGCTCCAATAAAATTAATATTTCACTTTCATTTCTATACCTCGTAAATTTGTTAACAGCCTTAATATTTGTATTCAACCAAACAACTATACAAATAAGGCATAATTTCTAGTTTTTATTACTCAAAATTAAATACTTCAACACCAATTGTACATTTTTCAATGAGTTTATTTATGTAACTAACTTAAACAAAAATTTCATTCCTATTAGATACTATTCTTATGACACTCTTTTCAATTTTAAATATAATAGTATTACAGGATATTCATTCTGATTATTATAACAAATACATTTGTCAATTGTAACCTTGGCTTGTTCTTTATAAACATTCACTGCAACCATCAAATTTGTATATTCAATTTATATCTTACTATCAAATTACCTCTCTCATTGTCTCAATTAATTTCATTATTAATATTTAAAAATTAACACCCATCAAGATTTAATTATAGTAATCTTCCAAACTTATTAGTTTTTAATATTTCTTTGTTATGATTAATCATACCACTTCGTGTGTCATAATAATAGTTTATGATTTCTCGATAACAAATAGCTTCATTATACAATATTTCATAATAATTCATTATTATTTCAATGTGCTTGTTTAAAACGATGTACTGGCACATAGCTATCTGAATAAGTACTACTAAATTAAAATATTCGACAATTTCTAGCAAAAGTAAGTGAAAAGTAATTTATGTTGTGCAATTACAATTACCAAGTAATTGATAATTCAATTACTATTTCATTTAAGTAATCTAAAATCTGGTAATTCAATTACTTTATTGGGCGGTAATCGGTAATTGGTAAATAATTACTTTTTTAAGAGGACTACATAAACTATGCAAAACATCAACAATGTATCATTTAGAAATCTCTACTTCAAAGTATAAGGCCAAGATCCCATTCGAACGAAAATCATTATTGATGATATTCCAATCGAACGAGTCAATTGCATCAGTTATCTAGTATACAAAATTACATAGGAAGAATAAAGGGACATCAACAGCAAAATAGCGAAATTCAACTACGTGTAGAACAATAAAAAGATATCTAAAAACGCAAAGAGAGAAACACGCCTTAAGTTCTATAAAGTTACGACCGTCCCCGTACTATACTATGCGGATGCAAAAATTGGGCGATTGGTACAAGCGAAGCCAAAAGAATTGAAAGAGCTGAAATGAGATTCTTACGGCACACTGCTTGCTACACAATATTGGACCTTAAAACAATGAGGAAGTTAGACAAGAATTAGGTATCTTCAATCTAAATAAAAGAATCTGTAAATGGCTTTACTCAAAACTTCCCTCGCAAGTAGTAGTTGTGACACTAAATATTTTGTAAAATAAAAAAGACAATTAGGAATAAAAATATCGTTTCTAATAATACTGAAAGAATAAAAACAAACGCTTGGTAATGAAGATTACATCAATTTTCAATTAAAAAAGTAGTGTAGAAGGGATTAGTAATCGGCGTCTACAGAAGGCATTTCAACGAAAAACAAGCAGGCCGCGAGCAGCGCACCCATCGATCGCATCCTGCACGGAGCTTTGCTTAATATCGCCGTGCAAAGACTGCATTACATTCAACAGCCTATTTTTGAAGATCTTTGTTACAACAATTACCCTATATCTGTTGAGTCCCGCTTTCGTCAAGGGCAAAGCGTAAGTTATCTGCAAATTAATAATCTTATCTATTTCTCAGTTACAGCAAAAATAGACGTTTTATTATTTAAAGGCGCTCACCCTGTATGTATTTGACCGAATTTTTCTCAGTTTTATCCCGGTAGACATATCATTCGCATGCAATATATCGTCTTCCTCTAACAAATAGTTTTTGAGTTATACCAGCAACGGACAGACAGACAGACGGACGGATGGATGGACGAACGGACAGAAAGACCGATAGAGAGACAGACAGAAAGACAAACAGATAAACATATAAATAGACAGACAGACAGATAGACAGACAGACAGACAGACAGACAGACAGACAGACAGACAGACAGACAGACAGACACACAGACAGACACACACAGACAGATAGACGGAATCGAGAACACCTGATTTTCATCATCCCGGGACGTAATGAAACGTGAGGGGCTGAAGAAATCTCGGACGGTGATTTTTTGCGATTGCAATACTTTTTTCGTCTTTTAGACGAAAGAATTAAAAAATTTACAGAAATTGCAATTTACCAACCTTCGTTGATGTATTGAAAATTAATTTTGCTAATTTTCAAGTCTGGCATAAAATTTTCAAAATCTGAAAGAATTACAAGGGATAGAAATTTTGTTTTTTTAATTGTTTACATCTGTATAATTATTATACGCCACGCAAAACGTTACTGCGAAGTTCTACTGCATAGCAGATCATTAATAAATAATACTACAGTTTTAAACATTTTCAGCATCTTGTACACTTTAATATTAATTTGCAATTAGATAAAGATGTTGAATTCGATATTACATTCAATTTTTTTTATATAACTTTGGAAGATGTATTGCTTATATAAGTCATTCTTGTTATTACATTAATTAGCTGTTTTAATGAAGCCCTGAGAATTACAAGCCATCCGATCGGCGGTTCCACATATTATTGTTCATAGTTTATTTTGTTTACTCATGAAACGTGCTTTAATAGCAAATATAAGAACTGGAGCAAAGATGCTTTTATTAGGAGGAAACGGGCAGTGTGGAAAAGGGTTTAGATGTGAATAGACCTTTGAGTTGTTTAGTCGATATGTATCTTTAGTTTTATGTTAATTTTTAAATAAATATATTTTAAAAGGATTTGTTGTTTGGGGAGCTTTTACATTGTACAAACTAAGTGGCTTTGCATTTATATGTATTTATATTTTTAGAGACCCCATAAATTTCTTCTACTGCAGTCGCGCATTACGTTTTAATACAAACAGCTGACACTAACATCCCAACCCTGCCAGCGGCCACCACCATTCTCCGAACAAGTGCAGAGCGACAATGACCTTAACCCACGTAATATTATTCATGTTAGAGTAAAATACAATCCGACACGCTATTTACTATTTAGTTGCAAATTTACAATTTCACAAAGGGCCAGAATAAAAAAAAATGCACATTTTCCTTATTTAAAAATAGAGAAAAAAAGGTAATCCCCCTCACAACAGCATCCCGAACTCTCTTAAAAAATACAAAGGACCAGTAAAAAATCTCCAAACAGCAAATTTCAGACAAATATTGATTTTAAGGTTATTCTTATAATTCTAACGTTTTCCCCATTATGCATATCCCAAATGCAATTGGGCCGCAAAACTCCCACATCCCGAATATCGACCCGTAGAAAGTCTCCAAAAATCGAATTTCACTTAAATATTGATTTTAAGGTTTTTCTGATAATTATAACGTTTTCCCCATTTTGCAACCGCCAAATCCACCTGGGCCGCAAAATTCCCATATTTTGAATTCTCTTAAAAAGTACAATTGACCAGCAGAAAATTTCCAAACAGCGAAATTTACATAAATATTGATTTTAAGGTTTTTCTGATAATTATAACGTTTTCCCCATTTTGCAACCCCCTAATCCACCTGGCTATGACTAAACTAACAAAAATTTGGAAAGATCGTCACATTACGAAGGCAACAAAATGCAAGTTAGTGAGAACACTGGCTTTTCCCATTGCCATATATGGAGCGGAAGCATGGACTTTGAAAGCTGTAGACATTCAAAAGCTGGACGCCTCCGAGATGTGGGTTTGGCAAAGACTCTTGAGGATCTTCTGGACAGCACATAGAACGAATGTGTCCATATTGGAAGAACTAGAAATTCAAGAAAGACTGTCAAGTGCAGTAAAGCAACGAATTTCACCAGAAGGAAGGATGACAACCTGGAAAAACTGGTTGTTCAGGGGAAAGTAGAAGGGAAAGGCCCTCGAGGGCTTTCCCCAAAACGCTGCATTGACCAAGTCAAGGAATTCACCGGTACACCTTTTCAAGAAAATATTAGGTGCGCCTCAGACAGAGACAAATGGAGAAACATTGCCCAAACCTACAACTTAAATAGCAACCATGAGATCACGACACTTCAATTATGAAGTATACGACCAGAGAGAGGGAATCCACCTGGGCTGCAAAACTCTCACATTCCGAATATCGATCCTTAGAATGTCTCCACACAACAAATATTGATTTTAAGGTTTTTCTGATAATTATTACGTTTTCCTCATTTTGCAACCCCCAAATCCACCTTAGCTGCAAAACTCCCACATTCTGAATATAGATCCTTAGAAAATCTCCAAACTGCAAATTTCAAGCAAATATTGAGTTTAAGGTTTTCCTGATAATTATAACGTTTTTGCAACCCCCCGACCCACCTGAGCTGTAAAACGCCCACATTCTGAATATCGATCCTTAGGAAGTCTCCTAACAGCGAATTTCGCACACGTATTGATCCTAAGTTTTCTTTTATAATTATAACGTTTTCCCGATTTTGCAACCCCCAAATCCACCTGGAACACAAAATTCCCACATCCCGAATTTTCTTAAAAATACAACTGACCAGTAGCAAGTCTCCAAACGGCGAATTTCACGCAACTATTAATTTTAAAGTTTTTCTAATAATTATAACGATTTTCCCCATTTTGCAACCCCCAACTCCACCTGGGCTGCAAAACGCTCACATTTCGAATATCGATCCTTAGAAATTCTCCAAACAGCGAATTTCACACAAATATTGATTTTAAGCTTTTTCTGATAATTATAATTTTTCCCCAGTGTGCAACCCCCAAATTCACCCGAACCGCAAAATTTCCACATACCGAATTTTCTTAAAATATACAATCGACCAGCAGAAAATCTCCAGCCAGCGACTTTACACAAATGTTAATTTTCAAGTTTTGCTGATAGTTATAACGGTTTTCTGCATTTTGCGGCCCCCCAATTCAGCTGGGCTGTAAAACTCCCGCGTTCCGAATATCGATCCTTAAAAAACCTCCAAACAGCGATTTTCACACACACATAGATCTTAAGGGTTTTCCGATAATTATAACGTTTTTCCGATTTTGCAACCCCCAAATCCACTTGAAACGCAAAATTCCCACATCCATAATTCTCTTAAAAAATACAATTGACCAGTAGAAAGTCTCCAAACAATAATTTCACACAAATATTGATTTAAAGGTTTTTCTGATAATTATAACGTCTTTCCCATTTAGCAACCCCCAAATCCACCGGGGCCGCAAAATTCCCATATTTTGAATTCTCGCAAAAAGTACAATTGACCAGCAGAACTATTAATTTTAAAGTTTTTCTGATAATTATAACGATTTTTGCCATTTTGCAACCCCCAAATTCACCTTGGCTGCAAAACTCCCACATTCCGAATATCGATCCTTAGAAAGTCTCCAAACAGCGAATTTCACACAAATGTTGATTTTAAGGTTTTTCTGATAATTATTACGTTTTCCCCATTTTGCAACCCCCATATCCACCTGCGCCGCAAAATTCGCACATCCCGAATTCTCTTAAAAGATAAAATCGACCAGTAGAAAGTCTCAAAACGGCGCATTTCTCACAAATACTAATTTTGAATTTTTTTTTATAATTATAACGTGCTCCCCATTTTGCATCCCCCAAATCCATCTGGGTTACAAAATGTCCACATCCCGATATCCCTTAAAAAATAAAAACACTGGTAGAAAGTCTCCAAACAGATCATTTCACACAAATATTAATTTTAAAGTTTTTCTGATCATTACAACGGTTTTCCCCTTTTTGAAACCTCCAAATCCACCTGGGCTGCAAACTTCCCACATCCCGAATTCTCTTAAAACATACAATTGACCAGTATAAAGCCTCTAAACAGCGAATTTCACACAAATATTAAGTTTAAAGTTTTTTCCCATTTTGCAACCCCCAAATCCACCAGGGCCGTCAAATTCCCATCTTCCAAAGTCTCTTAAAAAATAAAATCCGCCGGCAGAAAGTCTCCAAATTGCGCATTTCATACAAATATTAATTTTAGAATTTTTCTGATAATTATAACGGTTTAGTTATTTTGCAACCCCTAAATCAACCTGAACCGCAAAATTCTTCCAAACCCACAGATTCATCCACATACTGCCACAAACAAAATTCGATTTTTTTTCTTTTCCCTTGTTTAGGCCACCATCCAATTTGCTGCAAATGCACTTCAGCTTTCTACCCCTGTAACTTCTCCCCCGTGCAGCTTAGACCCCAAAAAATCGGCCAGTACGATGAGCGTTGGTTCATTCTTTTTCCAACTAACCCCAAATCACATTTGGATCTTTCAAAAAGTATGCAAGGTAACAGCACCGAACGCTTTCGTGTCCCAAAAATTGTTTTAACCCCCGTATTTTCGCCCCCTCAAATCTTACATTTTCACGACCTCTCCAGAAAGTTCCCCTTTGACGAGATCTTCAAAGTGTCACCAACGACATTCACCTGCAATACCTAGAACTTGCAAAAATTCGCGAAAACTGCTCATTTTTCAAGCGTCACACAAGTCGTTAAAAGAGCACCCTACTAGCGTAACATCTCCAGTTCGTTCAACTTTTTCAATGTTAAAATAAAATAATACACAACCAATTGGCACTGACGACTCGTGTATACCGAAACAACTGCTACATTACCAGCTTACAGGCGGAAGAAGAGACGCTGGACGACCGAAAAAAACGCTGGAAAGACCTGCTTTAATCTGTGAAATCGTAAGAAACCAAAACGTTAAATCCCTGACGCTGATGATTATGATAATGCATTATAATCGTATATATTTAAAGACAGATTTTGTATACAGAAGTAAGGTTAAGTTGTTCTTTTAATGATGTCATTTTTGGCAGTTGTCTATAATGATATGCTTTATCGGACTTTTTCCACTGTCTAGGACAGGGATGAGCAACCCGCGGCCCTTCAAAGATTTTACATTTTGACTTTTAAAAATTCCTTCAGTGTCCCGCAGCCTCATTGTACACTAGGCGTGTTAACTTAATTTTTGGAAATGATGCTGACATCATAGATAGGAACTGATGCCATCATTTCCAAAAATCATCAGCATCAGCATTTCTTGGTATGAAATTTTACGCCGGGCGGCTTCGTTTGACGCTACGCATATGTGCCGCAAACGCTGCATCGGCTAGCGGCGTAAAGTCAAAGCTCAAAGGGTATTTCAACTCCTTCGGAAACCCGAAAATATGTGCAGCATTTACAAAATTTAATAACGGAATTTGAAATTTAAAATATTTTAGATCAGAAAAAACCGTTCTTAGATTTAACATTTTTTCTTCACTATTTAATATAGAAGTGGAAACAGTTCCGGAAGAGTTACAAATGGAATTAATAGATTTACATAACGACACGGATTTAAGAAATAAATTTCAAAATGTTGACATACATAATTTCTATCAAAATTACATGAATTTAAAAAAATCCCACGATGCACATACAAAGCAAATAATGACACTTTTTGGAAGCACCTATGTTTGCGAACAATCATTTCCGCAATGAAAATAATTAAAAGCGATCACCGATCGAGATTAAATGATGTACGTTTAGAAAGCTGTGTGCGAGTTGCTGTGTCGTCTATATCTGCAAATATAGACCAATTGATGGCAAAGCAGCAATGTCTAATTTCTCATTAAATAGTCTTTTTCCACATATACGTATCTTTCGCCGTTTTTACTTCCCTCGTCTAAAGACGAAGGAAGTATTGTAATCGCGAAAAAATCACCCTTCGAGATTTCTCCAGATTTTCACGTTTCAGGGTCCCTAGATGACGAAAAACAGGTTTTCTCAATTCCGTCTGTCTGTCTGTCTGTTGGCGGTATAACTTAAAAAGTATTTGTCGGAGGAAGACAATATTTTGCATACACATTATATATCTTCCTGGCATGAAACCGAGAAAATTTCAGACAAATCTATACAGGGTGATCACCTTAAAAAAATAACATTTTGTTTATTTTTTATTTAACTTCAATAAATACAAGTAATAATTTGTACAGCGCAGGCTTTATTCTTACCAAAAATGGGCCCCAATAAATGCAGAATAAATGTTGTACGATACAAAAAGGAACAACAAATTAGTGCGTTACTTAATATAGCTGCAACGCGGGAATTCTAAGAGTCGGTATTCCCTAGCTCAAGTAGAAATAGCCCGATCTCTTGCAATATTCCACGAAGCGTTGGGACTACATACGCGGTCCGCCTGCGGTAACGGTTTTTTTGTATTTGAGTTTTTATTTAATTTATTAGAAACGTGAAGATATTTTTACTCCTAACTTAATTTGATTTTTCAAATTATTTAGTTCATTTGAGTTCATCATTCAGTGTTTGTATTACTTATCAAAAGTTTCTTACATGCGGCCCGCACAACATTTTTAAATTTGTAGCTGGCCCGTTGTAAAAAAAGGTTGCTGATCCCTGGTCTAGGGTGTTTATCACACGACGATTCGGGAGTTTCTGATCTACTCCCGTCTTCAGGTGTTCCTGGTTAGTCCTAAGAAGGACTGATGTTGCATGTTTTTTACGTACATTCATGCCTACCCCGGGATTTGAACCGATCTGGTGGCCTAGTGGTAAGACTGACAGACTAGTAATCACAGCGATCAGCGGTCCCGGGTTCAAATCCCGAGGTAGGCACGAGTGTACGTATAAAGACGTACAATATCAGTCCTTCTCAGGACTAACCAAGAACACCTGAAGACGGGAATAGATCAAATACTCCCGAAACCTCGTGTGAAAAAAGTCCGATAAAACATATCTAGTGAGGCAAGTTTTCGCAATTGTAAATAGTTATTTTTTTTGTAAATCGAAGTTTTGACATAAAATAACATGCCCTATTCTGAAAGTCACATATGCACAGAAAGTTTAGTAGTAAAATTTCTTAAGAACCGAAATAGCCGTTAGGCTGGGGGGGGGAGGGGGGGGGAGGTTCAGAAAAGAACGTCAAGTTGTCCAATAAGATCTTTTATGAAGTATAATGATTCTAATAATGTAATGAACTTTACTATGGCGTTTATGTAATAGTAACGAATCTAAATTATTCGCCGAGGTGACGACTTTGGACCGCTCTACAAATTGTAAATCTAGTCGCATTTCAATTTATAATACTTCAAATTACAGGTACTCGTATTTTCAAGCTTTACAGCTACTTTTCAGCTAAATAGGACGAGAAACAAAACACAAGCTAAAAATCGCCAAAAAAATCTAGACCCCTTCACGCTTTCCTTTCGCGTTCGATATTTTATCAAATATAGCTGGCACGCAAAAAAGTAATCTAACAAATTGTAGACTTGTAGAGCATAAAACATAAAAAGACTTTATTTTCATGTAACGTTAATGGGAACCGAGTTATCGCAAAAAAATCAAACGCACATTTAATTTAAAGATGGCGGAAATAGCGTATAGGAAATCTTGGTCGACCACTGAAGTTAAGCTTTACTGTAACGTCTATTACATATGGTAGGCGCCGGAAAGTAGTCCAACAGCGGGGCAAAGCTAGGTACACGAGAAGCAACTATTCTGACGGAAATTAATTATTGTTGTATTAATAGTCTGATTGCTAGCTACATAGCGAATAGTAATTTTTTGCGGAGCTGAAAAAGATCGGTACGATTATCATGACACACACCTGTAGAATCCCTTAGAACTAAATGCACTACCATCAGACAGGCCAACGAAAAATCATCCGATTATTAAGAAGCAATAGTGATATCGAAACACTAATAAGTAATTACCCCCGGAAAAATACAAGGGCGCCGACCAAGAGAGGCAGATCTGCATCTGCAACATATTAAGAAGGCATACACTTCGCTCACGACAGAGGACAATGGAAATTGACCGTCACCCTCAACAGAGCTGAGCAATAATTAATTACTTTCTAATTAAATTAATAATTAAATTTCGTTCTTGTTCATTTGCATGGGAATAGAATTATCTACTTTTCAAATAGGGTAATTGTAATTGGTAATTTCCAATTTTGTTATAAAACACTTATAATTACATTTTTAAAGTAGTTAATGACTACATTCAATTACTTATATTACGTAAA
Source organism: Agriotes lineatus (assembly GCA_940337035.1). NCBI lineage: Eukaryota > Metazoa > Arthropoda > Insecta > Coleoptera > Elateridae > Agriotes > Agriotes lineatus. Next base: position 15,282,962 of record OW679194.1, on the reverse strand, counting down.
TTATTTGTGGTAATTGAAATTACTAGCGGTAATTAAATTACTAAAAACAATTTATTATTAGAAATTACTAAAACTGGATTATTGACCTCCATTGGCTATTAAATCTTCAGAACGCAAAAAATAAGATAAGGCCTTATTAAGTTACATGTTAAGCAATTCACAATAGGGTAGTTTTGGGCCAATATAAGTATGCCACATGCGATTCGTATGCGTCAAGATATATGTTAACTTTCACTCACATCTGTACGTTATCGTATTATACATTCGACCACAAACAAGTATACAAAACTATAATTTAATTTTTCATAGTATTAGTTCATTACCATTTATTTTTTCTCGCAAACTATAATTGTTGGAGATTTTAATGTAGCTGATATATATCAGTATTACATAAATAAAAATGACTTCGTTGCACTATCCCAATCATGTAAAAATTTTATAAATTTTGCTTCATTTCTTAATTATAATCAATATAACAATACTGCTAACTTTAACGGTCGTATTCTTGATTTAGTTTTATCGAATATTAAGATTAATGTTAATAAAGCATCGCAATGCTTAGTTCCTGAGGATTTACACCACCCCTGCTTAGATATTCTATTTTTATTTGAAATAACTAAAGTAAAAGCTTCTAATCAAGCAAAAGAAACTTACTTTAATTTTAAGAAAGCTAACTTTTTGCTAATGTACAATTTGATAAATGCTGTTAATTGGGACTGTCTTGATAATTTTACTGATGTTAATGAAGTTGTAAATAAATTTTATGAAATATTGTATGATATTTTTGAACAAACGGTTCCGAAAATCACCACGTGTAAAAAAATGTACCCATGCTGGTTTAATGCTGAAATTAAGAAATTAATAAAGTTAAAAGACAAAAACAGAAAACTGTATCATAAGTGTGGAAAACAGGAGTATCAAAATAACTATAAACGTCTTAGATCAACAATAAAAACAAAAATCAAGTTTGCTATGCTGAATATATTAGCAACGTAGAGCAGAACATCTCAGTAGACCCTTCAAACTTTTGGACGTATATAAAAAAGAAAAAAGAAAATAGAACTTCTCCAACACCTATGTTCTTAAATGGCGAAGTTTTAAATTCACCTGAGTCTGTGACTCAGAGTTTTGGTAAATATTTCAGCAGCTTCTTTTACAAAAAACACCTAAATTAAATAGTGATACTTCTACAGATGTTTCCTACAATAACATTATTTTCTCTAACATTACTGACAATAAAATAAATCATTCTGTTAAAAAATTAACAAACTCGAAATCCATTGCTCCTGATAACATTCCCACATATGTACTGAAAGGATGTTTGGAATTTTTCATTGCTCCTTTATGTAAATTATTTAATTTAAGTTTAAAAACGTGTTCATTTCCGGAGCAATGGAAAATCTCAAAAATTTGCCCCATACATAAATCTGGCAAAAAATCGTATTGAAAATTGCGGTCCCATATCAATTCTATCTGTTTTTGCAAAAGTATTTGAATCTATTATACATGATATATTTATAATCAAATTTCAGGGCAGTTATCATTGAACCAGCATGGTTTCATGAAAAATCGTTCTACATGTACTAATTTGGCAATATTTACACAACTTCTGTCGGAGCCCTTAGAAAATAAGAATCAAGTTGATGTAATATATACGGATTTTTCTAAGGCCTTCGATAAAGTTGACCATTACATTTTATTATTAAAATTAGAGTCGCTTGGGTTTCATGTTAATATTATTAAATTGATTGATTCATATTTGAGTGATCGTCAGATGTATGTTTATTTTAATAACAATGTTTCTACACAATTTTGTGCTACATGAGGAGTTCCACAAGGTTCAGTGTTGGGTCCATTATTGTTCCTTATTTTTATTAATGATATAACCGAATGTATAAAAGACTCCGAATGTCTGCTATATGCAGATGATCTTAAATTATTTAAATGTGTCAAAACTAATGAGTCATGTAAAGAACTGCAGAGGGATGTAGATTCAATTCATAATTGGTCCATTGCAAATAAATTAAATTTCGATATAAATAAATGCAATGTCATGACAGATTCAAGAAGGCAACTTAATATTACATACAATTATTCCATGAATCACATAACAATACCGCGAGTTACTTCTATAACAGATTTAGGCATAATATTTGATCCAAAACTTTCATTTCGAAATCATATTGACACAATCACTTTATCATCATATAGAAAACTTGGTTTTATATTCAGAAATACACAACACTTCACTAATTTAACGGCCTTAATAAACTTATTTAATAGCATTATTCGATCAAAACTTGAATACAATGTAATTATCTGGAATCCATTTTATAATTATTAAAAGCTTAATATTGAGTCATTCAAAATAAATTTCTGAAGTATTGTCATTATCGAATAAATGGAAGAGTCTACGACTCCGACTATGAAAATTTACTGACATTATCAAACTGTTATTCGCTTGAAGTTAGACGGAAGCATAATATTCTGATATTCTTATTTAAAATCATAAATGGTACAGTTTTTTTTGTCCAACATAGTTTCACATTGGAATCTGCATGTTCCTAACATAATAACTCGTCAAACGGAGTCATTTTTCTATGGAAACCCCAGAACCAATTGTCAATTGAAATCTCCAGTTGTTGCAAGGTGTCAATCTTATAATTCACTTTCTATAGATCTGGACATATTTCACTTTAATGTAAATCAGTTTAAAACTTTACTGTGGAAATGTCTTGCACCACAGAGCCATTAATTTAATCTTAAGAATGTACTCGTGATCCATGAATTCATTTTATTGATCTAACCTATTAATTTAATTTATTTGTACTACTTGTAGTCAATTGATTATTTTTTTTGTATTAATGTCTTTGCTATACTTTTCTTTGTTCTGTAATTGGGCTTTAGCCTGTTGAATAAAGTATTGTTTATCATTATTATTATTATTATTATTATTATTCTTATTATTATTTATGACGGATAACAGATAATTTTGTGCGACATTTATAGTTACAACGTGTGAACGAGCAACGAGGAAAATATTTGGTGCAAACGTCTATGTCTGTAGATGTGATGTGCATCTGTTGTGCCTTGTTTAGTGTAGGCAGTGCAGGGTGTAGCAGTGTAGTTTGCTAATGATTATTGTGTAAGAAGTAAAAAATATGTTTGTATGTACAGATTACAAAACACAGTATGGCAAAAAAAATCCAAAACAATCGACAACTACCCACACTAGACGACGTTGGTTTATAATAATTATTAATTAATTTCATTTGTTTTAAATGCATTTGAGTAATTAAAATCTCTGGTAATTCAATTACTTCATCGAGCAGTAATTGGTAATTCTCTGCACCTCAATTACATAGCTTATAAAGTCACTACACCCGTTCGAAAAACAGAATAAATAAAGGCAGAGATTGTGATGTAGCGTATTTAAATGATAACAACACTTGAAATAAAGTCCAAATTTGAATGAATCTGTGGAACAATTGCGTACCTTAAAAATCGCGCAGTAATACGTAACACCTACAAAAATTCATGATTTTAAAATGCTCCAAACTATCTTCATTTTCTGAAAGTGATAAAATTTATTGAAGATTCTTATACTTGCATAAAGTTACTAAAAAATGAATATCTCAAAATGGCATTCCATTTCAGACAAGTAGTAATTGGGCACTTCAAAATCGTTAAAAAAATGGCAAAGGCTTTTAGCAGGTCTACGAAGCATACTAGTGCTTGATTGTGTGTCTCACGTATCTGCCTTAGTATAAAGTTTCCCGTACTTCTGTTCTCTTGCAAACCATACAGTGAATCTTCTAGGTACGTCTTTATTTCTGGTCGGATTCTGGCTTCTATTATCCTGGCGTATATTTTACTCGGTACTTAGTACCGTTATTCCTCTGCATTCCCGTACATCCCATTTTTTATATATTGGAATAATTATTCCAATTGAAAGGTCATTTGGGGTGTTACCTTTTTTAATTATACTGTTAAACACACCCAGTAGTGCTTCCTTTGCCTTTTTTCGTGGATATTTTATCATTTCCGCAGTAATTCCGCCATTTCCTGCAGCTTTGCCTACTTTCAGTTTTTGTATTGCTTTCTTCAGTTCTTCCTTCGTCATTTGTTTGTTTCTTTCTTTCTTGCTGCACTTTCCTTCTAGTGTTGCTCTTGTATTACTCTAGAATTAGATTAATCAGTCATTGATGTCGTCTTTTTCTGTCTCTATTAATTCCTGAAAGAATTTTCTCCATCTTTCCATTATATTTTCTTCCCAGTTTAGTATTTGCCATGTTTCATCGTTCAGTATCACTTTCTTCCTTTCTCTTAGCTGCTTTAGCGTTCCATAAAATAGTTTTCGATTACATTTGTATCTGTGGTTCTTTTTGTTGCCGAAGTCAATCGACACTGTACTTTTTGCCTCCATACCTTTGTCTCTAGCCTCTTTTCTGATCTTCTTATATTCATCATAGTCTTCATTTTTTTCTTGTTTTAAGATACTCGATTTCTTCTTCTACTCTTTTATTTTCTTTTTCATTTCTTCTGTCCTCTGAGATTATTTTTACTGCTTTATCGCCTACTCTTGCTGTACCACAGCTGTATTTTGCTGGTTTTATTATGCTTTCCCTTAGTTGCTCCCACTTTTGTTCTACTGTTGTTCCAGAATCGCGTATTTGTATTTTCCTATCCAATATTGTTTTCAGTATATTTTTACTGCAGGTGTATTTAGTCTGTCGTTTCTTATATTTTCTTTAGTCTGATTCATTTCCAACAATTTTTTCTTATTAGTTGTCCCCCATTATAATAATTTCGTTGTCTTTTTATCTATTTCCTCTTGTAGTTCTTTAAAAAAATGTTTTATTTGCTGCTTTTCCGTATGTCATTAGTATTGTGATTAGCTTTCTTTCTTCTCCTAATCGTATCTGTACTACTAACATTCTTTCATTTTTATGTGTGGTTTCAACTATATTGCCTATTTTTAATTTTTTATTATAAAGCCTACCCCTGCTCTTTCCCTTCCTTCTTCTCTTACTCCTGCCGTATACATCCAATATCCCTTTTGTATTTGTTTTAGTCCCCTGTCTTTGTTTTGGTTTTAGTAATGTAAGTAATCTAGTCCTGATATTTTCCTCACACTCCAAGTTCCTAATTTGCTTATATTTTTTCCTATTACTTCTGCATTTTTTATCACTGTTATATTCGTTGCCTGGGTGTTTTTTTTTTTTTGGTGTTGGCTTTTTCGTTTTGTTTCAGTTTTCTGTTGATTCCGTTTTCCTCTTCACTCCTTAATGGTCCGGGATCCATATAAATCTGATATTGTTAATTGTTAGCTTCTGATACCCTAATTGGACCGTTGCGTTTTCTTTTTCCTCTCTTTTCGAGCTTTGCTCCTAATTTCGTATTATATTTTCCTTTCTTCATATGTCATGTCGTTTTGAATGAATATCCTTTTTTTTAGTTTGTTTTTATTTCTCATTATAACCCCTTTTTTAAAAGGATTCTACTTATCCAATTATTAACATCTTTCCTGTATCTTTCTTAATGCTAGGTGCTCTTGTCATTGCTGCTATTACCTGCAATTGCCTTTGCAGGAATTTTTGCACTCCTTTATTCACTTTCTTTTCATTTACCTGTATGACGCTTATTGCAATGTTACACTTTCTTTTCTCTTTCTCTAATTTTTCTATTTTACGTTCTATGATTTAAATTTTTTGTTGAATTTGCTGTTTCGCCAGCTTCCATCCTCCTTCTCTCTTTCTCATGTCATCTCTTAGCTTTCTTATTTCCTAGGAGTTCTTTTTCAATTCTTCCGTCATAGTCTTTATAATTTCTTTTAATTCTTTTAATCTCTCTAGCTTTTCGTACTCCAGTAATGTTATTATCTTCTTATTTCTTGAAAATAACTCACGTTCCATTTGCCCTTCCTCCTCCTTATTGCGCCTCCTTTTATGATCTTGCTCTCGCCTTTTATTTTTTTGTTTATTTACCAGACTTGCGTGTTTATCAGTTTGGGTACAGTCCGGCACGGCGGGTCGGCGACTCTTAGTTGCAGCCGTGCTCGCTTATTTATCTGGCATTCCAGCTGTTTGATACTGCGTTGTCAATGTCAAACATTTGTGTTCTGCAATTGTTGTTTTCCTAATTAACCCACTATTTCCTGTGCTGTACACTTCTACCCTTCCACACTTCTATCACTTTCCAACCTTTCACGACTAGTCTCAATTTTCCGGCGAATTTGAGAGCTACAAACCTTGTAGATTTATAAATTTTACCAGCACTCACTATCCGCATCCGACGAAGTTCACTCTGACTGATTGTGTGACGAACCACTTGCTTGATGTATTAATCTGCCAAAAATATGAAGCAGCAAAGATTGGGATGTACAAAGTGTATTTTTTACAAACTTTATCATCACCTTCTACTACAATTGAGACAGTAGTAACCCGTTAAGTGCAGAATAATTCAATAATGTCAACCTTATGTTAAAGAAGAAATGCACGCAATTCAGATATAAACATTCTTCCACATCTCACGAGCTTTTTTTATTATACACTCCCTCTAACATCAACCAATGAAAAACGGCAATGCATAGTTACGCATGTACTAACTTTTGATAATGTGCAAGCAACTGATAATCACATAAATTCTTGACTAATAGGTGATAGTCACACGCCTTTACAAACATCACGTTACCTGCTGTCAGTACAATTGTCGTAACAACCACATTAACTGTACTTTTAATATTTAAAATACACTATTCAAACGTTGTTTATTGACTCGTGATATAATCTAGCCGAATGCAACTCGTGTCTTCTTGATTATCAAATCATTTCTGTTTCCACTCGATATATCTCGATATCTTGATATATCTCGTGTAAACAGAAATGATTATTTGATAATCAAGAACCCACTAGTTGCATATCTGTAATATAATTTTCCTTAATGTGTGTCTGTGGCACTGTGGCACAAAATAAAATCTCACATTCCGGCTTCACAGATGTTTATAGTTGTTTAGGTTTTGTTTTTCTTATCTTAGCGCTCGGCTAGGAGCTTGACCTTTCGCGTATCTTATTTCACTTGCGCGTAGCGCGCAGTTTGCTTGTAATATATATTTTATTTAAAGAGCTGAAGCATATTTGAAGCGATTAACCCACGTCGATACGCAGACGTGATAACACCAAGGCGGAGAAAATGTTGGCATACCATCGTGCCACTACCTTTCCATCACATTCAAAATAATATGGATTACAAACAACTTAATTTAGAAATAAGAAATGTAAAATCTTGATAAGGATAAATTCAGTGTGTAGTGTGAGGAAAAAGAAAGATTGCTTTGGAATTTTGGGGTTGTGTGTATTATAGCAAGATCTAGGCAAATTACTTTAAAAATAATTATCAGTTACCAAGTACCGTAAAATGAAGTACATAATTCAATTACCAGAGATTCAACTACTGAAATGAAATAGTAATTCAATTATCAATTACTTGGTAATTGTAATTGCACAATAGAAATCTCGTTTTCAGTTACTTTCAATGGAGATTCGTGTCGTATTTTTATTAGTAGCAAATTGAAATTATTTATTATTATGTATCAATGAAGTTAGTTATTATTATTATTTCTGGATAAAGGCTGAGGACATAAGTCCTTTGGCAGCCTAAAAGATACAAAAAAAATACTGAATAGTCCAGTAAACACAATTGGAAAACTAGTAAGGGTATATATGTTACGGCCCAAGCCCGAAACTTATCTTTATCACTATTGGCTGTAGGCATTTAGCGTATTTCCAGAGCAATGAACATGAATTGCCTAAGTCTAAACTGGAAATGCCCGATTTCGGGTTTGTCCCGCAGCATACATACTAAATGTGTATGTACCACGAAAAATGTTCATCAAGTCTGTTTTTAAAAATGTTAACAGATGTCGCAGAGATGACGTCGGCGTCGAGGTTGTTCCATACTTCGAATACTCGATTCACCAAGAAGAATTGTCTGTTCTTAGTTTTGAAATTTTCCTTTTTCAGCTTTAGCTCATGTCCACGCAAGCGTGGGTTCACATTTAGCTGAAAAATGTTTCTGAGGTTGCCATAATTGTATTTTAAAATTCTAAAAGTTAGAATTAAGTCTCCTCGAAGTCTCCTGTCAAGAAAGGTCGGTATGTTGACTAACTGTAGTCTTTCCGAGTAGGATGGACGAGTACGACCGAAGGGCATTCGAGTTGCCCGTCGCTGGACGTTTTCCAACGTATCAACACTTGACACCACACTGCACCCGCGTACTCAAGTAATGGTCTGACGTAGGTATTATAAAGTTTTATGCACGACTGGGGTGTTATGTTGATGAATGTCTTTCGCAGTTAATATATCAGAGAGTTGGCGCGCTTGCATGTTTTGATGATATGTACAGACCAAGTAAGATCGAATGTTACGGTAACACCTAAGTCTATGTGTGAAGTCACTTGTGCCAAAGTGTAGCCGGATATAAAGTAACGGAAACGGGGGTTGTTTTTACCGATGTGCATCACAACGCACTTTTCAATATTTAGCGGAAGCATGCAGTCAGAACACCACATACTGATCGCGATTAAGGCGTTTTGAACACTATGATAGTCTGCTAAGGGATTAGCATAAATTTTGGCGTTATCCCCATAAAATAATTTACTAACTTGAATGTGGTAAGGCAGGTCACTAGATTAGATTAAGAAAAGAAGGGGGCCGCGAATTGACCCTTGCGGAACTCCGCTTGTGACCGGTTTATCCGATGAGTACGAACGGTCAACCTTGACTCGAAAGCTTCTATTCGTTAGATAGTTCTTAATCCACAAAGGAAATTTACCACGAATCCCAAAATAATCTAGTTTGTGCTGCAGTCTAATGAAAGGAACCTTGTCGAAAGCTTTTGCGAAATCAAGGTACACTATATCTAATGGTAACTTAGCGTCGAGAGCACGAGACCAGTCGTCCACGCAGCACATCAGGTTGGTCGTAGTGGATCTTCCTTTAACAAAGCCATGTTGTTCCGGTGGTATCACCTGATGTTTCATGCAGAAATTACTCATCAAGTCTACTATAATGCTTTCCATTATCTTTGAAGGTACAGATAATAGGCTTATCGGCCTATAGTTTTCTGGATCCATCTTGTCCCCCTTTTTGTATATTGCTGTGATGGAGGCGATCTTCCAAGCAGCTGGAAAAGTGGATGTCTCGAAAGACTTTGTCATAATAGTGGAGAGAGGATGGCATAATATCTCCGCATTCTGCTTTAAAAAGAGACTGCTTAATCCATCGAGTCCCGGTGAGGCGTGGTTTTTTAGCTGCGATATTTTATTTTTTACCACTTCTGGGCTGAAAATTGCTTCAACCAGGCTGTCCCGTATTTTTGTAGTGAGTATATCTGGCAGTTGGTCAACTTCTGGTTCACTTGTAAAAACAGAAGAAAAGGTGTTGGCCAAAACTTCTGCTGTGTCTAGGTTGGTTGTACATGATGTGCCGTCCGGATGACGAAGAAGTGGTACTCCTACTTTAGAGCACAGACTAGACCGTACATATTTGTAAATTTTTTTGTGACTTTCTGAGTTAACTATCTGTTCTTCGTATTCCCTTCTGGCTGTGCGAAGAGAGGTTCTCAAAGAATTGGAGAAACGTCTATGCGGCTGAAAGTCATCCCTACTTTTCGAAGTGCAATATTTCTTCCAAAGGCGTCGTTTGTGCTGAATTAAAGAGATGAGCTCGGCTCCTATCCAGGGCTTTAAGGGTTTCTTACGAAGTACCTTTGTACTGGAGTTTTTTTCAATGATTTTGTTTAAACTATTGAGAAACTTGTTCCACAACTCGTTTGGATTGTTTAGTGAATTAAAAGAGATCCGAGAACTTAACCGATTGTAAATCTTGGGATACCGCTTCGTAGTTGGTTATCCTGTACACATCATAATTTTGAGTATTTGCGTTTTCAACATTTATTTGAATTTCAGCCCTTATTACCACGTGGTCGGAAATACCAATCGGAGGGAGATACTTAGGATATGTGACAAGTTGTTCATCATTTGTAAAGATGAGGTCTAAGGTTGATGGTTCATTGTTAGTACGAAATCTGGTAGGCTTCTCTATTAGTTGAACAAGATTAGAATCTATGAAAAACTGCATGAAATTACTTGTTGCAGTGGATGTATTGGGAAAGCGGATTATTGACCAAGAGATGTCCGGAAAATTAAAATCTCCGACTATAATAACATTTTGTAAATTTGAGACATAATTTAGTTTCTCTGTGAGTAGATTGTTAGATTCGTTGCTAGTGTCACTTGGTCTGTAGATGCAGGTTAGGTTAATGTTAACAGAAGCCTTGGAAATTTTTAGACATATGGTTTCAATTTCTGGTATTGCCATGGTATCCATCGTTATTTAAAGGTTTTGAGTTATTTCATCATGAAGATAAATGCAGACACCCCTTCCTGTGCGCAGCAATCTGTCAGATCTGAATATTGTGTACCCTTTGATATTAATCAGCGTGTTTGGATCTGTCGGCTTAAGCCAGGTTTCAGTAATGAAAATTATGTGTGGTTGAAGGTCCTGAATATTTCCGAGTAATTCATCAAATTTAGCTTTAAGAGAATTCAAGTTCGTGTACAGATTGACTAATTGGTGGCAAGCGAGCATTTAGTCTCAAAAGTTAGGGTTACTGACTATTTTAGGTGTTCCATGTATATATTTTAGTTGTTGCTAATTGTATGACAAAATATATATTTTGACCGTACTTTACTCTGTAGTCTGTACTTACCTCAGACACATTTTTCGATTCTTACACAATAATTATTAGCAAGCACATCCTATCTGCAAACATACACGCCTGTACCAAGTATCTCCTTCTTCGTGCACAAAACTAGCTCTTATCCGACTAGTTATAGGAAATCATATATTATGCTTATATTGGAAACCAGGAATGGCCTATTGCAATTTGCTTAACACGTAACTTAATACGGCCTTATATTTTTTTGCGTTATGAAGATTTTATACAGTAATTTAGTAATCGAATTACCAGAAAGTAATTCAATTTCCGCAAGTAATATCAATTACCACGAGGAATTTAAATACTTATGAAGTAATTTAAATGCTTTAGAGTAATTTAATTACTCAAAAGTCATTGAGCAATTGAATGTAGTAAGCGTAAGTAATCGTCCAGCACTTTTTAAAAAGATCAACTACCAATTACAATTACCGTATTTTGAAAAGTAATTCAATTCCAAGATGAATCAACAAAAAAAGAATTTAATTAGTTATTTCATTGCAAAGTAATTAACTACTGCGCAGCACTGATTATAAAAAAAAATTATACTTAATCATGTTATAAATAGTGGCTAATATCGCAAAGTGATCATAAATGCGATCAAGACCTTCCATAATAATCGCAACGGCAATGTTTCCAAAGCCTGCAGAAGAACAAAATCACAACCTCACCTTGTAACAAATGTCAAATGACAGCATCGTATTTTCTGGTGTTGTAATACACATGACTTCAAAGATCCAAAGGCACCATTGATGAACATTCTTTTTACTCATACGATAGTTTTAACATTATGACTACGAGACTTGTTTCTGCAAAGAAAGGTTGTTCAAGTAGGTAACTATGATTCCAAAACATCTGGCTGGCCTCTTTCATTGATGAGAATTTATCTGAATTCTAGCTGCAGCTGAAATCAATAGCCTTGTATTATTACAGTACCAGACCGCAAAGCAAAGGAGTTAAGAACAGACCCTCAATGATCCATGGCTGGAGGAACAGCATATGCAGTCAAATGAAGCAAATTCTACCCACATTAACTTCACTAAAAAAACTACTACTAGTGGAAAGAAAATATGAAGATAAAAGTTCAGGCATTAAAATATTCTTATACGATAAATTACCTACTACTATGCCAACACTAAAACCGATTATGATCTAAGATGCAAAATCTATGGGTCTGTATAATGAAATCGATTATCAAAAACTTTTCTAGGTACTACATTACAAAGTAGTAGTAGTTCCACTGCGTTATGTTAAGATACATCCCTAACGATATTCACTGTCAGAACCTACAAAACCAAGGGTTGCCCTTCGATGGTTAAAGTGACTACCATATAAAGTTGTAGTGAATGCTTAAGTAATGCTGACACATAAGTGAACTCTTACTAGTGATACGTATATTCGCTATAGACAAATTTTGTGGATCTATTAAGACCAGATCTTTAACAGTTTCGAAGTCACAATTTCTTAAGTTATGGTTTCTGCATAACTATCACGGTTAAATCACTTAAGTGCTAATTACATGTATTTCAAATAGACAACACAGTTTTTGTTAAACGAGATTTAAACAATTACAACCTTACTTATCCTACTTGTTTTCAGTGGAGCAGCAGTTACATTAATTAAATAGATTCCCTTTGCATTTGATCGCTGACTTCTGTGCAACAATTTAATTTAGTGTAAAGTACATAACAATATTGCACAACAATCTAAAATTATTACATATTGCGTGAATCTGTCGTAAATTGTACATATATGCTTGTCGTTTATATGTTGTAAAGGCAGTTGAAGTTTGCTGAATACCATAATTTAATTCGAGACGACGTACGATCTTGCTTCAACAAGATTTTATTGAATTCAATGACTTTCCCGTGATTTAAATTGTGGTCGCTGCAGAGCAAGCATCTTTTTGCTTTTGTAGTTTTGTAATGTAAGATGCGTGCATTCAGCTTATTGCAGTGAAAAAAGTATATAGACTTGCCATTAATAGTTGGTGTAACTAATATTTACAAAGGAATCAATTTGAACTGTGAATTACAACTCAAATAAATAAAGCAATTAGTCCTAGAATAAATTTCACAATGAATTCTCTACCATCACACAAAGACTAAATTCCTAAAACTCTACCTAAACTAAGTTGCAATTTATGTCTTCTAAATCACGTACATTTTTAAACATCTGCAATTCTACAGTAATGCCTTATTTGTAGATAACTTTTCCTGATGTTTCGCTGTCGGTTTCATACGAAGTTTATTCAAAACAAGTATAGCTAATAAATTACTGTTTGCTTAACCCATTACATAATTGAGACATTAGTGCAAAAAGAGAAATAAGTTAGATGGAGAAAATCAAATAGACAGAACAAAAATACGTTTAAAAGAAAACTAAATTAATAAAAATATTTATACTAAGCAATTTGCCTTGAAATTATTTTCACTATCGATATTAAAACCAAATTTCAGTTTTGGCTTTGTGTGCATTATACTGTTAACTCAAACAAGAACACTTATAAGGTCCTGGACACGCGTGGATTCTGTATGCGAGATACGGTATCCCAAATACAGAAAATACAAGCGTTCATATGGAGCTGTTCACACGGCATTCAGCGACACATACAGTACCGCGCTGCAGAATTTCGGTATCTGTCCTTTTCGGCCGCCGCGACAGATTCTGTATCTCGGATACCGATTTGCCATTAGACCATATGGAGCCGTTCAGACACGCATACTTTTGCGAGCCAGAACACACTATATCATATCATAGGCGTAGCAGATCTTCTTCAACTTCTATTTAACTCGAATAAGCAGTGCGTTCATTACTATACAACGATCATGGAGTGTATATTTTTTGACAATGTTGTTAGCTTAGTAGAGCCCAATCCCTGTTTTTCAATACAGCACATCCAGACTAATTCGACAGAAACAAAGAACAGCAATGCTAGGTCCATAACAGCACGGCATTGGACTGTTCTCGCAAGTGACTGAAGGCCCGCGTTTCAGATACAGTCGCGTCTGAACAGACCGCGATTCTGTATCCCGCATATTGTATCTCGCAAACGGAATTCACGTGTGTCCAGAACCCAATACTCATGTGTTTTCATAATGTGTATGTGCCTTTTGCCTTTTTTGCTGTTTGTGAAGCCTTCACATTATCACAAAGTCAAAGTTGTTTTAGCAATAGCAAAAAGGTCAAGTTTACTCACAAGGTGTCCATACCAACTGAAACCAAATTATGTGTGGCTTGTAAGCCACCAACACATATACTGATTATAAAACTCCCCAAAGAATAGAGTAAAGTAAAACTTCGCCTTAAAGATACATCAGCATTAGAGACAACTTGGGTCGATCATTTAGTGCATTTAAAATGCACTTCGACATTAGACACTCGAATAAGAGAGACGGCAACCAAAATGTGTGCACAACTCATTACACAATTCCCCTTTATTAAAACCAGTTTCAGGTGAAAACATTATCCTCACTGCCTAATTCCCTTAATAACATTCCTAAATGGGGACTTTCAGCTCAACCAGCGGGTTGGGCGATTGGGTTATTTTTATAAGCGTCAGTAATGTTGCAAGTTTTCAAGTCAACGTAATAAACTATAAAGCAGATAATCCCTGAGAAATTTAAAATATTATATCAAACATCTTGCAATCAAAGAAAGATATATTAAAATTCTTTGAGACTTCCGGCTGTCAAAATTGAATTAAAAACTTTCTGCAAACGGAGGTGATAAAGATAGTGTTTCAATGATTTTTCCGAAATTGTTTAAAAAATATTCCAGTGTTCGGACCTCTAATCTAAAAAACTGCATTGGTCTTGGATATAATAATTTCGTCGCCTCCAATGGATGGCTGGAACTGAGAAAAGAACAAGCAGGTTTCAAACCACAACGATCTTGCGTTGACCATATTAATACCCTTCGAATAATAATCGAGCAGTCCGCCGAATGGAACTCCCCACTCTATCTAGTTTTGGTTGACTTTAAACGAGCCTTCGACAGCATCAATCAAGTACCCATATGGAATATATTGGAAAACAAAGGAGTTCCGCATAAATTACTCAACATCATCAAAAGCTTATACAAAAACGCGACATGTAAATTCTACGCAAAGAAAAATCAAACAATAAAATTCATATCAAAAATGGAATTAATCAAGGGTGCCCCCTATCACCTATTTTATTTAATATCACTCTGGATTGGGTCATAAATACAGTATGCACCAATAAAAATAGAGGAATTGTTTGGGATTTACAAACCGTCTAGAAGATCTGGACTACGCGGATGACATATGTTTGCTGTCACATACATATGCAGATATGGACGGAAAACTCCAAAAACTAGATACACAAGCAACACGCATGGGACTCAAAATTAGTTCTGATATCTAGGGTGTATTCTTACTGCTAAGGGAAGCACTGAGGACGACATCCAATGTAGAATTAAAAAGGGACAGCAGGTTTTCGAAATGCTTTAAAGAATATGTTCTTCGTCTTACATACTTAGAAGTACTAAACTGTGTATCGTTAACTCTAATATTAAGTCAGTGTTGCTACACGGTTGTGAGACATGGAAGGTAACAGCAGCAGTATCCAACCAGTTACCAGTATTTGTTAACAGATGTCTAAGAAGAATATGTTGTATGTTCTGGCCAGAAAGGGTTTCTAACGAAGAACTTTGGAGCACGACAAATCAAATTGAAATCTCCAAGGAAATTCTAAAAAGAAAGTGGGGATGGATTGGACATACTCTACGGAGGAGTAAGATGATATCGCAGTAACGGCATTGGACTGGAATCCGCAAGGAAAACCAAAACAGGGCAGGCCACAAACAATATGGAGACGAACGGTGCTTAACGAATCACACAAATCTGGAAAGAGCTGGAGAGAGATCAATGCACTTGCACAAAACAGAGCGAAACTTCGTTATGCTCCAGTTATGAGTTTTTGGGAATATGTGCTGGATGGCTGGAAACATTTAGAAAACGCCATGAATATCTTTCCAGTTAAAAGTGAGAAAAAGAGCGTCGATCCTGTGACAGTTCAAGAATAAATAAAGACAATTCCGCCGAACAATATATTTAATGCTGCCAATGAAAACTGCGTTCCAAGCACGAGGAATCTTCAGGAGAAAAGGTTTAGAAGCGACTAACCATTTTGCTCTGCACTAACTTAGCTGCTGAGAAACTCGCACCATCAGTCATACAGTGATACACTCACACAACTTCCTTTTACAGTGATCTTATAATTAACGAAAAACTTGACTTTTAATTTTTAAGAATTTGTCAAAAATTTTCAAAAATACAAATTTTACAGAAACGGTACAAAATAGAATTGAAAAGACCAATTTTCTCTAATATTTTAAGCTAAATGCAAACATGTAATAATATACCGAGTGTTCTATTTAATTAATAAAAAAATAGAAAAAAATAAACTCATTTTAGGGGTATTCAACTGGAAAATAACCTATCTCACATCAATACACATTAAAAATGTAATAAAAAGGTTTGGAAAAAATTGAAAAAAACTGAAAAATCACAAGGGTAAACATCATATTTTCGGTTATGCGATTTTCTTCAAAAGCCTGCTGTTGCATCTAGATAGTACACAAAACTTATACATGAAGTTTCAACGCCATACCTCTTTTCGTCTTAGAGGTATTCTGTTCACAGTCAGAGAGAAAGACACACACACAGACATACATACCCATGAACAAAAACATGTTTTTATGGGTTCAAGGGACTTTAAAACGTGAAGATTTGTTGAAAACTCAATTTCGAATTTTTGGGGAATCCAATACTTCCTTTATAGTAAAAAGAAGTAAAAAAGCAGGAAAACCTAAATGCTTTAAGCACATTAAGCTAACTACCTTACCTGTATATCGAAAACGCAATCAGAAAGCCTATGACTCAAGATATTATAACTGAATAGCTAAGTAAATACGCTTAAAACTGCATTTTAAGATTTTGTTCATTACGAGGTTAAAGAGTAGGGGACTTAGACTATGCCTTGTCGAATTCATGTGTTAGTTTTAACCTCTTTCGTTAATTTATTGTTCGCTCTTACCCTAAGGATGTTGTTAGTAATTGCGTCTTTAATTATACGATTGTATTGCTTAGGAACTTCTTTTTGTTCAAGTATTGTCAGGACGTCTTTGAGTTGTATACGGTCGAATGTTTTTGTGAGGTCCGCAAAGCACATGTAAGCAGGTGTGTTATATTCCAGGGCTTTTTCTGCTGTTTGTCGTATGATAAATATGGCGTCTATGGTGGATCGATTTTTCTAAAGCCCTGCTGTTCTTCGTTAATTGGGATGATGGAGGATATCTCCCTTGCGATTATGCTTGGGAGGAGTTTCATTACTGAACTGAGAAGTGTAATGCCTGTAATTTAAAAATAGTTCGATGGTTCCTTTTTGTTGTAAAAAATATTTTAACAAATACAGAGCAAGAGCATACTTTCAGTGATACATATATCCAAGAATGTCTCCCATTACAGTTTTCAACAGTTTTAACAATGTATTCAATTGAGTGTGATTAGAAACTGAAAAAAATTAAGAAAGATGATCGTGCGGTAGTTGCAGCAGTTATTAGCAGCTTCTGGAAACGATGCTGTATAAGCAATGTATTTTATCCCCTTTGAAGATAAACTAGGTACTGAAGACATAGTTCTCGACATTGATAACATGATCACGAATATCATAAAATGCAATGAGAGCAATAGATTTCACGAAGAAAGCAACGACACGCCAACACCGACACTGAACCTTTAAAAACTTAAAAAGAAGTTCTCAAGCAAACTAAGTGTGCTAACAACTTTTGTTAAAGCATAGTGACAAAGCTTTAAATTTAAGTTAAAATTACACGTAAACAGTAATAATATTTCCAGCTCAGTGTTTACATAAAAATTACAATTATAAATTAAACTAAAACTATTAATAAAGGAAAGCACTATGTGCGTATAATAGGTTTACACATTTCTTACATAAAGATTGGCCTTGGATTTTTGTTATTATGTTACACAAGGGCAAACCCATAATTTTTATTTTGTTGTATAGCCTGTATAACCCGATACAAATTTACTGTCATTTGAGAGAGTAATTTTACACAATTAAGTTCTGGAAACTTCATGGCCAACCTTCATGCAAAAAAGATGCGAACAGAGTTTAGTACATTTATAAATAGTAATTATGTGGCGGTCCTTTTCCTTTTTCCGTTTGCATCTTAGATTCTCCTTTTGAACGCACGTCTATCTACTAGCTCTATAGAATTTGAGAGTAGAACTAACTTCAAGCCGCAATGTCCGCAAGCGACAGCGCGTGGATCTCCTCTTTGCGAGTCAACGAATTAAATCGTTTGAGTGTGCTGTGGGGTAGTTTTGATAAGAAATTTGGTCAGCAATCCATTTTCCCAAAGTCGTCAGGTGCTAGATAGTTTTTTCAGCTTGCTGAAGCGGTATCGCAGTTATTATCAACCATGATGCAAGCCGTGTAAATTTAATTTTTCACTGCACATGTTCCTTGGGATCTCCGCCTAAGCTAGGCTTATATCCCCTATGAGGATGTGTTGATAATTAGGCCATCTGCATTGTAAGTCCATTAGAAAACGCTTCGTTACGCTAGGAACCGCCAAACCCGATTCGATACTTTTGCTGGGTGCAGGTAAGCAAATCCTTTACCCTGATGTTCTAATTTGCCATTTGTACCGCTCCCGCTTGGTGTAGCTGGAATTTGTTTCGAGGCCTAAGATTTTCGGTTCTGAACGACTCCAGAATCTAGAGTTTCTGTGAGCTCGGTTTTCGTCCCTTGATACCTTCTAGTAAGGCAACCATATGAACGTGTCTGTGTTAGGATATTAGCTCTGTTTGATAACTTGTATATTTAATTCTGTCTTGGGGGTAAGATAGTATCACGGGAAGTTCTTGTTTAGCACTTACGGCGGGCAGCGAAAAGTAATCAAATAATATTTTGATAATACTATGCTTTACGCTTTCAAGTTTTTCGAGAACCTTTCGACAGATTGGTGATTTATTTCTTATGCTATAGATTAGCTTTCTACCTTTGCCTGGATGGCTGCATCTCAGATAAGGTACGCATTTCGCTGCTTGACATCTACGCAGTTCTAGTAACTGTCCTATGATTATTGACCTTGATACTAAGATTAAACGTGCAACTTACCTTAGAGCAACCATTTCAATAACTTCTTTTCACTATGCAACTATGTTCAATTAACTGTTTTGTGCTCATTCTACATAAATTGTACCATTTAATCCTACAATATTGGGAACTGACAAGCCTAGTTTAATGATTATACATCTAATACGCTATTTACTTTAATTCTGTTGTTATATTTAAGAACTGTTTTAGACAATCTACATATTAAAGCTTCATTATTATTCTATACTATTGAAATATTAAATTTTATTTCACCTTTTGATACCTCCTCGTCTTTTAGTATAGGATAGCAATGCATTTACCGTTTGGCTGCATTGAAATTTTCTGAAAGAATTGCAATAAACCTGTATACAATTCTGTAAGTGATAATGATTCCATACCAAATTGCCATGCACCTTGTTTCAAATTCTGAACTTTATATTTTAGCTCCCATCGCATTCTAATTCAATCATTAAGATTAACAGATTATTTGAGGTTTATAAGTCTGCGATAATGATGCATTAATTTAATTCTAATATTATATATGGCGATTTGAAGGTCGTAACAGCTTTTAGCAACAAAACATGCTCAGGGAGCAGTCTCACCGAGGAACCAAGATCTTGAGTTTAGTCATTTTATTATCTGTTAACGTGCAGATTTTAGGACAGGCTCAATCGTTCAGATTCCCGGCGTAGTTTAATTGTGTCATTACATCAGTGAGTTTCCCTTATATTAAGGCCTCATTCGAGCATAAGTTGTTTTATTTAATGATATGCAATCTTTAATTTTTATTCATCGAGTGCGTCTAACGTAATTATTGTTGTATCTATACATTTGACTGTTATATTTGTAGGTCAGTTTCTGCAGTATCTCGTGGACTGCGGCATAGACACTGAATTTTGTACAGCGCCGCTACAGAGCGTTTTTAAAAATATCGCGTCATAGTTGACACTTGGTTCGTTTGAAGTTGCAATTAGACGCCACTCTGTTATTTTTCCGTGTTTTTAAAAATCAGTCTTTTAGAAAACTATATCTCTATTATATGCAATCTTAAGTATATAAATGATTCTTTGGCGTCACTAAGAGAAGCCGATGATTTTAAATTGTACTAAAAAACTAGCATTCTAGCCTTTTTTACGTTTCCCTCGCTTATGTTTATTGGGTGCACCCGGCGTACTTAACGATTGTATCCATGTGCCATATTATTGATGATTATACATATGTTTATGTGTGTTTTCGTGCATTTCAGATTATGGTGATTTTGGGAACACTTTGAATTTATGACTTATCGTTTCTATCTGAGCGCATATGTTGTATAAAAGCTCATTGGCGATCCTTCGTAAAGATTCGCTCGCCGTCTCCACTGTTTAACTAGCCGTTTCCTCAAATGTAGCCATGTAGTCACGATGGTTTGATTTGGGTTTCAAAATTGATAACAATTTGCTTTTTCAGAGGAATGGGTCAATATGTACACAGCATTTTAATTAGTATAGTAATTTACTGAATGTTACTAATATTTATTAACTATGCAATATTTTGTTTTTTGTTTTTTCACGTCTTCTTTTGCATGTTAGTGTATGCGAATGTATCAAATAAAAAACATAAATTGTTTACAAACTTACAACTATATGGCATTCAAATGTATTCGAGCTTAAATGTGATTTCCAATACAAAAAATATTTCAATTAAGCTTATTGGTTTTTTAAAATACCCTCATAATTCTCGAAAATTTAACACGTTTTACTTTCCTCTTCTAAAAGACGAAGGAAATATTGTAATCGTGAAACTTCGTGGAACTTGGACGTCGAGCCACGTCAGCCGCCGCCCCCTAGAGGACGATCAACGCCCGCGCCTGCCGCCTACGCGTTCCCAGGGCGTCGAGCCACTCCAACTGCTGCCCCCGAGGGGAAGACAAGCGCCCGCTCCTGTAGCCCCCGCCGCTCTTAGAACGCTGCGCCCTTCAGCCGCCGCCTCCAAATGAACCCAACAGCACCGGACTACGGACGCCAATCCGCCATCTTCTTTCTCTTGGTTATATGTATACCTATGTAGTCTAGTTCTAAGTTAAGCTGTACCAAAATAACTATAATAAATTTGTCTCCGATTAATCAACTGTTTAGCAGAGAGTAACGCCTCCTCCCTCCTTCGACTGTCACCATTTTTACCACCGCTACCGTTGAGCTAGTTGGAGGTGTGTTAAACTATTTAATTATTCTTAATTCTTCTTTGTACCATTTGTACTATATTATACAGTTAGTTCTTTTAAAATTCGTTTTTATCTTCGTTTCACTTATTTTAATTAAAGACACCCTTTTATACTCCAAGCAGATAATATACATCTTTTATAAAAAGGTTTTTATTGTATAAAATAGACTTTTATTACAAATACGTTCTAAATTTATTGATATAGTTTCGTTGTTATTTTATTAACATCATTTTTCTTGGCAATAAATTATACCAATTTTTTTACAGTCTAACACTCCTGATACATTTCTATATGATATATTTTATTATAACATTTTACATTGACTTTTTTAGATCATCATTTTACTTTGGCTTTCGCTTTAGTTATTCCGTTGTGAATACAAATTAAGATCTAAGCTCTGATGTTACCAAACAACTATCCCAAACTAAATCAGCTTATATGCTCGAACCTTTTTAATAAACTATTCACCATTTAACAGTAACTGTATCTAATATCCCATTCGTTAAACAAATTTCAAATGTTGATATTGTACTTTTAATTCATAAAACCCTTCTTATACTTTTTAATAGCTAATTATCTCAAGAAGCTACCACCATAATATATTTCAAACATTACGATTATCGAGAATTGATGTCTACGTCAATTCAGGACAATCAAAAGCCCTTGTCAAAAATATTGGAAAGCTAATCAAGTTTTAGAGTACTTTTACTCCGCCGGCGTAAAAGCAGTCACTTTTATGACGAGGCATAAAAGCACCGCATTTACCTAGTCAACCAAGTCACATAAGTTTGAAAATAAAAGTAATAATGTGCACATAGCTCAGGCTTTACCTTTGGTGGAAATAGGAGCCAAAATATACAAAGTAAATTTTGCAAAAAAGACAACAATGGGCAAAGATAAGCGCGTCGTATATAATTCACCCGCGAGCGGAAATACGTGGGATTCATTCCTGGCCGAACGGTACTAAGGGGCGGGTTGCGCACGAGTGACTACCAAGCGTTGAAATCGTTCTCGCAGGTGCTGAAATCGCGCCGAGTTAAAATCCCACCGCCTGCAATGCTTTCTTATTTGAAAATTGATGTAATCGCATTACTAAGTGTTTCCTTTTATTGTTTCAGTATTATTAGGAACGTTAAGACAGTTTTACCTCTAGTTTTTTTATTTTTCGAAATTTTTAATGTCACAACTTCCACTTACGAGAGAAGTTTTGAATGTAGATCTTTACAGATTTTTACTATTATATTACATCCATAAAAATTAATAAACATTACCTATAAATTATGGTTCTTTTACATGCTACACATCCTAGTAACATGGAACCCACGGCTTTACATCACTTCCGAATGGTGGCATTTTGTAGAAGTTTTTATCCGAATTTTTTTATTTTTAAAAATCTCACCGGAATCGGGAATCGAACTTTCGACCCTTAGAATACCTAGTCAACTACTGAGCTACCGATCCCGGCGATCAAATATTAAAATCAACACAGTTTTCAACTGAAAATAATGCATTTATACTGAAAGTGAAAATTTAAGACAGAAAACAATAATACCAGTAAAAATGCAATTGTATATAGCTGATTCTAACTTATTTGATAATTTAACCAACTTATGAAATGTGTTACTGCTTCGTAGCAATTACTCAACGGTAAACTAATATTGATGTCTTCCTCGGAATTAGATAAAACTTCAATAGAAGTTATTCTTCCTTTGCAGTAAACAAAGCTTTTCTAACGACCGTTTTCTTAAAGACACTAGTTCCTGTACATAAAGAGACGTAACGTTCAGTTGTCACTGTTGCTAGTTACCTCAACTAAACTCCTTGGGAAACTGGTAGAAATTAGGTCAACGAACTTTCCAATTGATAAATAAAATCTGGTTAACCAATCAAAATGCTGTAATATTTTCATTTACTAACACAATGAGAAATAAAATGTGTAAGTAATTAGCTTTGTATTGATGAGCAGTTCAAAAATCTAAAATATCTTTCTTAGAAACATGTGTAATTGATTACATTAGTGATTTAAAAATAATGATGGGGGTTCCTGATTAACAATAACAAAGTCTTTATTTCAGTAACCACATTTCAAGTAACTTTAAAGACCTAATAAATAAAGTAAATATAAAACAAACAACTATTAGCAAAAAGTATTGTAATAATATTCACACTATTTGCTGTCACCAGAATTATTAAGCGTGATTCATATATCATATTTTTCTTCGCCGATTTAGATTAATTATTTCTCTACTCGTATTCTACGTTTCTGTGACCAATGGTGATATTTGAAAAATTTGCTATAGTCCTCATCCAATACTAGCTTGTTACTTAGAACTCTCTTATTCATAAGTTAAACTTACCTAACTGAAAATAAAGAAAAATTTACCTAATGGACGCTTTTGCTAATATTACAGTACATAAATAAAGTTACAATCATAAATAAATCAAACATAAAAGATTCTACTAGCTAAAATACGAAATAAAGTACCTATGGCCATGGATCCAGAAACGCTGTATTAGAGAAATACAACTGCAAAATTCAAACCTGAAAAGGCTGTGAGACACGATGAAATGCCTTCTAAAATCTAACAGATATAGAGATCACAAGGGGAGTGAGACAAGGTTGCATATTGTCCCCAGTATATTCTAATTTATAGCGCGACGAAATTTTTTTAGGAGCTTTATTACAAGAACAAGTCGGTACAACAATCAATGGCAACCTCAGATTTTACACTGTAATATTTACAGATAACATTCACACAAATGTCTATTGTAGGCAGTATGAGCTGAATATAAATATTATGCAGACCAAACATGAGAGGTAATTTAACTATATCTGGAAATCAAATAAAAAGGGTTGCACGCTATAAGTATTTGGAAATTTTGCTAAATGACATTAACAATCAGGTGAAAGAAATGAGAACTAGAATTAAAACATGGAGACAAGAATATGCAAAAATGGAAAAAGTTATTCTGCATCCGACATCTCTCGCTAAAACTAAAAATAAGAGCATGGTATGAAATCATAGACTATGAAAATGAACCACATTGAAAACCTAGAATCTTTTGAACTGTGGTTCTATAGATGGATTTTAAAGATTTCATAGATCGAGAGAATTACCAATGTTAAAATACAAAGAAGAATTGGAAAAAGTACAAGATCGTACAAACTATAAAAGCAAGGTTGTCAAGGACGTTCTCTGGGGTAATAATTTTTAATTTGTTAACAATTTATTAACACTTTTGTGAAATTTTTAAAATGCCTTGGAAAGGATGCATTCCAGCAACTTTGAATAAGACGATTCCCGCCTAAAATTTGAATTTCGAACATCAAACGTCCAGGTAAGTTGGAGATTTTGAATTCTATCCGAGATCTGTATTTTTCTTACGATATTTCGTTTTAAAGTCACGACTGTAACTTCCAACGTGAAATCTGATTATTGTACACGAAATTTCAAGTTTAACTCGAGCTATTACCCTATAACACAAAATCTAGTCTTCTACTTTAAAATGTTCTAAACTTAAACCCAAAATGTTTACTTTCAACACGGGATTTCGATTTCTCACATTTAAATGAGATTAAAACTCGAAATGCGATTTCTAAGTTTTAGAAAAAAATCTACATTTTGAACTCGAGGTTTCAATTTAAACAATTCTCGATGTTTAACAAGGAAACCCAACTTTTAACACGAAACCACGCTACCATATACATTCTAAGAGAAAATCTCGTACGAAAAATAGAAAGATACTGTATGACTGTTAAAATACTCAGTTCAATCAAGTTATTTAGAACTGTTGAAAATTCATTTAGGGGCACAAAAAAAGCAAAAAAATTCATATGAAGGTGATTTTGGGAGGCTGTCACGGCCATAGTCATTAAGTAACAAACGTTTTATTTTAAAAATGTTAACAATAGCAATAAACGTAAACGTCTTATAGCATTACTAGTATATACGCCTTCCTTTGCCAGGCGTACCTGCTGTATGTGTGTAAATGACACCAGATAGCTTGGCCGCAAATGTCGTGTATCCAACTGATACATATTACTATCAAATAAGGCCTCCGCACCTTTATGCGAATTCATTCCTTTAATAAAAGAAAGTTATTGGGAAAAAGGTGCTCCTAAATTCACGTATTAAATAAAAATAGTGCTGCCTGTGCATGATCTTAGGCTTATTAAAATGTACAAATATTCTAATGAAAGGTAAACGATTTTGTGCCCTTATTTTATGTTAACTATATGCAATAATATTCGTCTGATCCGGTAAACATACCTCGAGTAAGCAATAATTATTCTCGCATAGCAACAGTACTAACGGCTTTTGTTCTAGCGTGACGTACTAGTGACGCCAACAATTGTTTTATATCCGGCCAAAGATAAAAATGCCGCGTCATCCTGCATTGTCGAGAGACGCTACCTAAATTTCTGGAAACTAAGATGCACTGAATAGTCGGAAACTGCGGCAATGCGTAGCGGAAACTCCAATCTTGCAGGCCCCAGCAAAATAAAAAGGCTCTAGACGATTAAATTTGCGCAAAATACCTGGTTTGCACACACTCCGAAGCTGATCGCACCTCTTAGCGAACGCTAACCCGTTGTCTTAGCTGCTAAAGGCCTGCTGACTCGGATCTCTGCTTGAAGTTCTGCGTAGAGGCCTCCTGCAGGCGATATCGACTCTCGAACGCAGCCCGTACTTGGATCGCAGCTGCCTGGATTTTGTTGCCGACGAAAAAGCACACCCCTTTATTACTGGCAAACTGGTTCCAAATGTGCCCAACACTTTTATGGTTAAATAAAACCAACACTTGCACTAAATGAATGTGTTTTTATTAATAAAAATTAAACTTCTCTGGAGGCTGATCTAGAACAATGTTAACAGCTTGGCAACTTCAAAGCTCTCTGAGGCTGTTAAGCAAAAGAATATCTGGTATCTTAGCAACATATCACCACAATTGGTTAAAGGGAATAAGGTTTGATACTTAAAATTAACTTATAGAATAAGGTTTTGATAACATGTTTAATTCTTACAAGCTAAATAAATGTTTTTCTTAGGTTAGAATGCACTACACTTTACTCTGCTCTTTCACTGTGTTTGTAACCGCACTGTTATGTTTTGTAGTTTATTATGTACTTAATAATCTCCTTCGTTCTATTTCTTTGCTAATCGTAGGTTGCTCTTTTGCAACATTCCTTGTCGGTTGCTTCTTGCAACGTTTTTAATCCTCGTACTGCATTGATATACCCTCCAGTTACTTTGCCATTCTGGTCCTAACTTTCTGACCACTATAATTCTCATACTTTGTACTTGTGCATTTCGTACCATAACAAACATAATACTGCATACGTTAACGCTACCATCGTTAGATACAATCTAACTGCATTTGCACTTCCAAAACCTCGTCAAATCTGCTCTGCAACTCAGCTGCACCCATCAGTGCATTTATCTTAGTAACAGTAAGCTAAGCTTGCACTAATTAAAATAATTAATTCTGTGCCTCGGTTTGAATTTTAATGCATTCTAGTTCAATTGGCTAGCAGAATTGCTGAGAGCACAAAACCATTGCAGTATATTGATTTCAAACGTATACCTGTGAAAGCCCTATCTTCGAAACTTTCCGCAATACTTTCTCTAGATTTGATTTTAAAAGTTAATTTGAACCTTAAGGAGATCATTGAGTCACTAACAACCATGACGATGAAAAACAGTTCTCCACTGAGTGAAAAAATGTTTGCACAACTTCATCTATTCCATTTTATCCCCTATAATTCAACCACCGTGTATTATCTTCATAACTTTTGACTCTAAGGGCTGTTCCTGAAAAATTTCAAGTATCTACATCTTTTGGAAGAGGCCTGACTTTTCTTAAGGCCGCCATATTGAGTCAGAGATATTGAATTTTTCGGATTGGATAATTTTCTCATCAAGCTTATGTTCCATGGAATGTGTGTTCCGAATTTCAAGTTTGTGGGTGATTGGGAAGTGCAAAAATAAGTCGGTTACCTTTTTTGCAACAGACTCATTTCATCCCCTATAGATCAACGCTCATGTATTATTTTGGTCATTTTTGATTTTAAGAATTTTTCCTATTCTGTGGACTTAATTCTATACAAATTTCAAGCGTCTGCGTATTTTGGAAGAGGTCGATAAGTGAAAAGCTGACATTTGTTAAGGCCGCCATATTGGATCCGCCATACAAAATTTTTCGGAATTGTAGGTGATCGGGAGTGGATTTTATATACAAAAGATTGGTAGCGGCTGGTGCGAAAATAGTGACATGCATGCCAACTGTGTTTTCACGGAAGGCACCTTGATGCAAATCTGAATACAAGACTCTGCTCGACGCGCTAATCATATTTCGAAAATGATTGATTTTTCTCACAAAATCGCAAAAGGATCGAATGTTTTAATCCTTTGTACTAGTTTATCCCCATGAGAAGAATTCGATTTAGATCAGGGAATCTTAGTGGCCAAGATCCAGTACTGGAAACCATGATCCCATATGAACTGTTAGTTTATGTTAAGCCCCTGAGTAAACTCCCACAATTTGAAATGCTTATTACTATCAGTTATCAGGCTGTATTAATAGTTTACATACTAAGATCGCATATGGGGTTCCGAGTTAGGCCATGGTTGGGGAATTTAGACCGAAGGCAAGCGTTCCGCTTCTCGAATCAATCGGCAGCTAGAAATTATGTAGGGAAGTGTGCAAGTATCAGTAATAGTTCGTATGACTAGATTCTATAATTGGCGTCTAAACTTAATCACATTAACAAAACAGCTTTGATGAGCACGTCGTCGAAATGAACTGAAGTACTATATCGTTGAGATAATATGAGGCATTTCTTCTGTGTATGCTTGAAAATTTATAACGATATGCACTTATGCTGTACTGAAGGTTTTTTGAAGTTTTCACATTATCTCCACGCTTAGATCAGAGAGTGGCGCCTCGAATTGACTTGTACCCCTCGTGAGGGATATGGCTCTATTCGATAAAAATATAGAATTATCCGAACCCTTCCTTTGCCGGGCTAGTGAGCCCCTTTTGAAAAATTTTAACCACTGTTTTGATGTCATTTCTATATAACATTTTTAACATTAAATATCAAAACATAAGGACTACATAATTAAAAATCATCGAGTATCAACAATTTTTGTAAAAATAGTATCAGGTGCTATTATTTTCATTTTCTATATTTAGTTAAATAACATCCTGCATTTGAAAACAGAAAAAACAACTGCCACTGATTCGAAAATTGCAATGATTCAATTTCACCATTAGCATTCAAAAAATTGTGAAACAAACTCAACACATTTAAATACATATGTAGGCTGTGGAGTTTGTTCAACCTGCAGAAGACGGACTGAGTAAACTATTCCTGTCTTTCTGTGGTTTGCATTGAGAGCGCTAGGTGGCCGTTAATCATACCGTGCGAAATAAGCGGATGGCAGTGAAATGACATACGAAACCGAACCCGGCGTCTAATTTCTCTGACCCAAATGGCATTATATGGCTGCATTTATCGGCCAAACGATCTAATTGTTGCGGACGATTTTTCATTCTTGATGTAACTGGGCCGCATAATCAAGGCGCATGGCCTGGCAATTAGCGTTACAATTGCAGACGTAGCTGCTCCTCTGTTTCAATTAAAGCACTAAGCAGCGATTACCGCCATTAATTTTTACAAAGATCCTCAATCGCATTGTGCGAATCGGGGATTAATTATAGCCCCGAATTAAATTTGCATTGAATGTCCGTTTAGATATTAATAATGCGAAACGTACCTTGTCCACGCTGTGTAGAGCGAAGAGCGGCCCCCGGGGCAGCGGACCACACCAAAACGGCGCCCAGAACCGCCACCCAGAGCATACTTGATCCTGCAACAAAAACACATAAATCATACAGGGATGCTAAGAGGATGCGAACGAATTCCGCTTAGTTTGATGTATTACAACCCCGGGATATTTTCGAACAATGCCGTGCCCAATTTTTGGCCCCCAACTGTTTTTATTGGATCAGATAGGCTGTAATTTGACTCCGAAATATTGGCTGGTTCTTAAATATATTATACAGAGTAATACTAAAATTACAAAAGAAATGCTGGATTAGTCTTCATGAGACCTCACAAGCGGTAGATAAAATAACATTTTTTCCAGGCCAAGTATCTTTTATCTGTACTTTATATACTAATAAACACGGTTTCATGAAAGTAAATCCATCTATC
Organism: Agriotes lineatus; assembly: GCA_940337035.1. Classification (NCBI taxonomy): domain Eukaryota; kingdom Metazoa; phylum Arthropoda; class Insecta; order Coleoptera; family Elateridae; genus Agriotes; species Agriotes lineatus. Next base: position 15,253,612 of record OW679194.1, on the reverse strand, counting down.
TGGAATTTTGCATAAGGTCGTAATTTTACATTTTGAACAACTTTCCTAGATGAGAAAATGCTGTGACTTATTTAGAACAGAAAATGTACTTTACCTGACAAAAAATTGTTTTTATCTACCGCTCGTTGATCAAGACCGTTTCAACATTTTAGTATTAAGATGTTCGACTAAGATTTTTACGAAGAATATCGCTACCTAAAGTGTTTCCGAGTACGTACAAAAACTGTAACCAGAAACTTGACAAGCACGATTTATTACAAAGATCAGGCCAGACTGAGGCTGCTTAAACTTGAATCTACGCTGAAATGGCTTCAATTGAATGTTAAAATATTCGTATCTTTGAACCTACTTCTTGCCGTTCAACGCCCACTGCAGGCTATTACCTGTGGGGAAGCTGAGAGCCGTTTCAATGTGGTACAAATTCGTCCGTGGAAACAATCAGCGCTTATGGTAACTAGCCCAGCTACAATATACTGAAAAACGCAGCATCTGGCAAAAAACCTTCATTTTGACATTACAAATAATGTCTCAAAAGTCCCCATCGATATCGCGCTTGCGTCTTGAGTTATTCAAGGTCAAAGGTGATAGAAATAAGTTTTTCGCAAATATCTCTCTTTCTATGGGTCGTATGACTTTTTTAGTTAATACAAGAAATGAAGGCTAGGAAATTCTCTACAAAAAAGATTATACAGGTTTTTTTACGTACAACTAACCATTCAGTAAATAATACACTGTTAAGTTTTGTAGACGGGCTTTACTTCCTTTTACGATAAAAGAAGTATTGGATTTACCCCAAAAATTCCAAATTGAGTTTTCAACAGATCTTCACGTTCTAGAGTCCCCTGAACCCAGAAAAAACATGTTTTTGCTCATTGGTCTGTGTGCTTGTGTCTGTGTTTTTTTCAAACATTACATTTTTATTAAATTTTGAATGTGTGTTGATGTAATATAGCTAATTTTCCAGTTGAATACCTCTAAAATGGGTTTCTTTTGTGTTTTTTTATTAACTCCTATTTTAAATATATTTTAAAACTGAGAAATCACAAGAGTAAACACCATAATTCCGGTTATGCGATTTTCTTCAAAATCTTGCTGTCGCATTTAGATAACACACAAAACGTATATATGAAGTTTCAACGCCATGCCTCTTTTCGTTTTTGAGATATTTTGTTCACAGACAGACAGACACACAGCCACACAAGCACACAGACCAATGAGCAAAAACATTTTTTTTTGTTCAGGGGACTCTAGAACGTGAAGATCTGTTGAAAACTCAATTTCGAATTTTTGGGGTAAATCCAATACTTCTTTTATCGTAAAAAGAAGTAAAGCCCATCTACAAAACTTAACAGTGTATTATTTACTGAATGGTTAATTGTACGTAAAAAACCTGTATAATCTTTTTTGTAGAGAATTTCCTAGCCTTCATTTCTTGTAATAACTAAAAAAATCGTACGACCCTTAAAAAGAGAGATATTTGCGAAAAACTTATTTCTGTCACCTTTGACCTTGAATAACTCAAGACGCAAGCGCGATATCGATGGAGACTTTTGAGACATTATTTGTAATGTCAAAATAACGGTGTATGCAAAATGTCAGCTCACTTGGATTTTTTCGGCAGACGGATTCTAATGTAACTGGACTATAACGTTCATATTTAAAAAATAAAAATAGTAAACGTGGGTTTACATCATTCGAGGGGAAGGAGAAATATCGATAATTATTATGAGATAATGTTTGTCTTTAAAGAACCTGTAAAGAAACCTTTTCAGATATTCATCCATAATAAACACATTTTGTTAAACTAAAAGTGTAGAAACGAATGTTCTATTCTCATCCATCTTTCTATCTATTTTTTGCTTATCCCTATTATTCATTTGACAACCGTAAATCCGTTCAGAGTTCACAGCAATCGCACACTCGGCTACGACGATTAGCATCGGCTTGATTCAAAGCCACTTATGATTCCAACCTAAGCACGCAAACAAAAGGACAAAAACTAATTTTTCCAGAGACGCTAATTTCGCATCCTCGGATTATAGGGAGTGAAGGCGACAGTAAAACGAAAGGAATTCATAATATTTATGATTTGAGAGCTCGTATCCGGTGTTATATCAACAGATTACCGCTTTCACCAGCAAGTACGGATATTTAATATTACTTAACGTCAGACTTAAACTGCTAATCTGACCATTTATCCATTTTGTCTTGTCCATTTTTTGCTGCTAATGAGCCGAACGACAATCTATCGTTATCCTGGATATAAATGGGAGCTTGAGAACCACTGTCTTGCTGTTTCATTGCGTTAATTGTGGAATTAATCTTATCTGCAGCAGGCAGGCTTAATAAAGATATTTATTGCAAAAGTGCAAAAGTACTACGTTCGTCAAATGAAATTAAAGATTTTATTAAAATTAAATAACACTAACAATAAATAATTCAATTACCTTTTGAGATGGACTTGTAATAATTAGCCAAAAATTTGAGTAGAATTAAGATATTAAAAATTCCAACTTGAAACTGATTCAATCTAAAACTCTCACTACATTTAAGATTAAGCATATAATAAGCAAAACTTGACCATATTGCCTTCACTCGAACTTGACTATCAAGTCCATTGGTTCTGACTGCAGTGCCTGCTGATGTTCACTGATTGATAGCTATTTGTCGAATTTTACTGCTACCGTCATGTCTAAGCTTCGCAGATACAATAGAACATTGTCTTCAGTTTCTTCCTTTTATTTTCAATACATTTTTTGTATTAATAGTTTTGTGTTATACCGCTCACTCCTTAATGGCTTAATAGAAAGCACCTAGATATATATTCTAAAACTACATAAAAAAATGGAAGGCGATTACTTAATTACAAATAACTAAAATTAGTGTGGACCTAACTAATACAATTTCAGAATCCCAAATATTTTTATTTATACTATTTAGTATAAAGTATTAACTTACACTTAGGATGGATATCTCTGCTGTAGGCATGTATTACGGGAGATATCTGTGCTGGGGGTCTTGGCTTCACCGCCCGGACCAAGAGGAGAAAACCTCAATAAAAATCCTAAATCTCACGGCGGGGGACCAGGCTCAAGAGATGCATGGCTGTCTAGAAGATCAGCCTTTCTGGTTCCAAAATCCCCTTTTCGAATGTGTTATGCGACCCGTGCAAAGCAGAGCACCAGCAGGTGTAGGCGCAGGGGCTTATAATATGCGTCATCAACGGAGCCTTCTGGATACCAGGCGCCCTCCAGAAGTATTTAGCCAAACCTCTTACAGTTGAATTAAATACTCACTTGTATGGATTTAACAACTGCTTTTTCACAGGGTGAAGACGACACACTGATGGAGTCATCACCGCTTCCGACCACTGATGCTCAGACTTCGGTGACCGAGATAGAAATGGAACAGTGTGCCTCTACTGCAGAGTTGACAGTCCAGACTTCCAGTCAAGGACAGTCTTCCGAGCAGGAAAAGGCCGCAACCGGAGCGGACATAGCCGATAAACTAGGCAAAGTGTCCCTCAAAAAGGTCCAACTTACAGCCAAGGAACGCAGAGAACGCGCCAAGCGAGCCTGCGAAGCCAAGGGCATTAAGTACGACCCAAACTTTAAAAGAAAGCAGAAGATGGAGAAGAAGAGGGCAGCAGACCCAGCTTCGAAATCTGAAAAACCTGCAACCAACCAGGGACAAAAGAGGCAACGCTCTGACGAAGCCACTCCCTCCCCGGCAAACGCCAAAAAGAGGCCGAGGCAGAAAGTAGACAAGCCGACCTCACCAAAGGCAGGCACCAGCAAGCTTGATTTTGCTGAGGCAGCCACTACGGTGAAGATGGCCATCTACCCTGCTGCATATCCAGACGTCAAACTGACAAAGGAACAAGGTGACCTAGTCAGAGACAGTCTGATAAATCTCATCTTCCAGATGGAAGATGAAGAGAACACACCTCTCTTTACCAGCCACTATCTCGAAGCTGGTACATACGTGGTTGCGTGCAAGGACGAACTCACAAAACACTGGTTAAGTGAGCAAGTACCTAAGCTGCACCCGTGGACCAATGCCAAGCTGGAGGTAAAAGAGCGGGCAAAAGTTATTAACTCCGTCTGGGTAGTGTTCAACGTCCCCAAGTGGTACGACAAACAGAAACCCGAGGTTATTCTCCGTTTGATCGGAAAACAGAACAAACGGAAGGCAGATCTCCAAACCGATACCTGGAGAATACTCAACGTCACTCCACTAGAAGATGGCGGTAGAACGTTCGCAGCAATGATAGATGACAGGGCAAAACAAGCACTAACATCCATCAACTGTGTAGCGCACCTAGGCCTCAACAAGGTCACTTTCCTTATCCGCTCCAAGGATAGGAAAGAAGAACTTGAAAGTAGTGCAAATTAACCTCCACCACTGCAAAGCAGCCACTGCAAATCTAAGCAGAAAGCTGCTAGCAGATGACATCGATTTAGCACTGATCCAAGAGCCATGGATAGTTAAGGGACAAGTCCGTGGATTAGGGGGTGCTAAAGGTAAGCTTATTTATAATCATGCAAGTCCTAGAACATGCATACTTATAAGAAATAATCTAGACTGTTTACCACTAATGGAATTCTGTTCTAGAGACATAACCACAATTAAAATACAATGGAATAACGATGAAGGTTGTGACCAAGCCATTATAAGCTCCGTCTACCTTCCATCCGATTCCAGGGACCCACCGCCTAGCGAGGAACTAGAGAACCTAGTATCATCTGCCTCCCAAGACGATCTAGACCTCATCCTAGGCTGCGACGCAAATTCGCACCACACCATTTGGGGCAGCACCAACTGCAACAAAAGAGGTGAGTCACTTTTAGAATTTATCTTAACTAACAATCTAGTAGTAGTCAATAAAGGTAACACTCCAACCTTTTATAACACTAATAGACATGAAGTTATAGATATTACCATAACCACAATGAGAATTAGTCAATCAGTGAATAAATGGCAAGTTTCAGACGAACCATCACTATCTGACCACAATTATATAACCTTTGAACTGTCTCAACGGGAAGTAAGCCAAAGAGTTTACTACAACCCAAGAAAGACATACTGGGACCTATATAAACAAAAACTACAAGAGAAGATAGAACACCTAAAGTTCAGATCTTCCAATAAAGTAGTTTTAGACTCAAATGCTGACCGGTTAAAAGAGGCCATGATTGACTCCTTTCAGAGTAGCTGTCCTCTAATAGACCCAAGTCAGCAAAGAGCAAAAAAACACACAAATTGGTGGAATAAAGACCTAGAAAAGACCAGACAAGAAGTCAGACGTCTGTTTAACAGGTCTAAAGCCACAAATAACTGGGAGAACTATCACAAGGCTCTCACAGACTATGGCAAAAAGATCAAGGCAGCTAAGATAGCAGCCTGGAAAAAGTTTTGCCAGGAGGTGGAGACCACGCGATCCACAGCTAGACTCCACAAAATCATCTCAAAGCAAGCCATGAACCCAGTAGGCACTCTTAAAAAAGAAAGCGGAGAATACACTACAACGGAAGAGGAGACTTTATCTCTTTTGATAAAAACTCACCTACCCGGAGCAGTGGAACAACCCACTCTGGCTGAACCCAATCATACCCCTAGGAGGGAAGACTGGGAAACAGCTAAGAGAATAGTCAGCAAAGAAAGGATTAGATGGGCAACTAGCCTCTTCAGTCCTTTCAAATCTGCTGGAAACGACGGCATACAACCCGTAATGCTGCAGAAAGGGATAGATATACTGCTGAACCCACTCAAAGACATGTTCCAAGCAAGTCTTGCCTTGGGTTACATTCCCCAATCCTGGAGAGTGACTAAAGTAGTATTTATCCCTAAGCCTGGTAAGAGCAGCTATGCAGAAGCTAAATCTTACAGACCTATCAGCCTAACGTCATTCCTCCTTAAAACGTTGGAAAGATTAGTAGACAGATACTGGAGGGAGGAAGCCCTAACTTCACTCCCGATTCACAAATATCAACATGCTTACCAAACAGGGAAGTCATGTGAAACCGCCCTACACCAACTAGTGGGGAAAATTGAGAGAACCTTGGAGTACAAGGAGTACGCAGTCGGAGCATTTCTAGACATAGAAGGTGCCTTCGACAACACCTCCTACCACTCTATTGAAAGAGCAATGACAAACCATCAGATCGATAACACCACGATAAGATGGACTATGGCAATGCTCAACACCAGAGTTGTAAAAGTCAAGTTATTTGACAAGGAAAAGACAGTGCAGGCGACAAGGGGATGTCCACAGGGAGGAGTTCTTTCTCCACTCCTGTGGTGCCTCACAGTTGATGAACTGCTGATCCAACTCAATAACAAAGGCTACTACACTCAAGGATACGCTGATGACATTGTCATACTGATTCAAGGTAAATACCAAAGAACCGTAGACAATGTAATGAAATCAGCACTAAAGATAACCGAAGAGTGGTGTCTAGAGAATAATCTTAGAATTAATCCCAGCAAAGCCACTCTCGTCGCTTTCACTCGTAGAAAGAACATCACAAACAGAATGAACATAAAACTGTTTGAGACAAATGTCAACTGGGAGAACGAGGTTAAGTACTTAGGTCTAACCATCGATTCCAAACTAACTTGGAACTCCCACTTAGACAAAACAATCACCAGGTGCATACAAACATTAGTTATTGGAAAAATAGCCATAGGTCGTACGTGGGGGCTCAAACCGGAACTGACCCTCTGGCTGTACAAAACCATGGTTCGACCAATAATTTCATATGGAATAATCGCCTGGTGGCCCAAAATAAAACAAGCAACTGCGATCCACAAAATCAGCAGAATACAATATCTAGCTAATCGGTGCATCACTGGAGCCTTTAAAGGCACCTCAGGACAAGCACTGAATGCTATTTTAAATCTGCCACCTCTGCACATCTTCTTGGAAGGTGAAGCCAGAATGGCAGCCTACAGATTACAAAGTACAGGTCACTGGATGACCACAGCTAATAATCTAGGACATGGCAAGATCATGTCACACATCAACAACCCAACATTAGAAATGGGTTCTGATCTTATAATCAAAGCCTATGACTTTGAAAAGAACTTTACTGTACACACAAGTTGGAATCCGGACCAACTACCAACTCCAACAAATAAGAACATCATTTTTTACACTGATGGATCTAAGTTTGAAGGGGGTACAGGTTCCGGTGTGTACAGTACCAATCCTAGAACCAACGAAAAAGTCAGTCTAGGAAAGTTTTGTAACATCTTTCAGGCTGAAGTACAAGCTATTAACGTATGCGCAAACATCAGCATAGAAAAGAAGCTGCTCAATCGAGACATACACATTCTCTCAGACAGTCAGGCAGCATTGAAAGCGTTAAACGCTTTCAGTACTTCATCGAGACTGGTCAAGGAATGCAAATCCAAACTTCAAACTTTAAGCCAGGGAAATACAGTAAAATTATGCTGGATCCCAGGTCACCAAGGTATTGAAGGAAACGAAAAGGCGGACAAGCTCGCAAAAGAAGCAGCCCGTAATGCAATGACCGGTCCAGAACCTGGTCTAAGCATTCAGAAAAACCAAGCCCGCTCAGCCATTAATGAATGGGTCAATAACGCACACCAACTAAGGTGGAGAAACTACAATCAAGCAACACACTGCAAAAGATTGCTAATAACTCCGAATCCACATACCACCAAAACCCTGTTGAGACTGAACAGAACTCGAATCAAGCAAGTAGTCAGTCTACTAACAGGCACTGGAGCATTCAGAGAATTTATGCACAGGATCAATATCTATAGAGATGAACCTGTTTGCAGACTATGCCAAGAGGATGGTGAAACAGCCTATCATATCCTCTTTGAATGCCCAGCATTAGAGCGTAAAAGACACCAACTCGATTGGAGCCTTAACTCTATTGACAACCACAAGCTAGTAGGGAACATTGCAAGTCTAGTAAAAGACACGGATGTTGGCTTGCTAACTTAAAAACTTCCGACAGTACAAAAAGCCCTAAGGGCTGACGTGCGCATGCCAGCAAAAGGCAGTCGTGTAATCTAATCTAATCTAATCTAATCTAATCTAATCTAGGAGAATGACTAATGATGATCATGATTAGTTTACTTCAAGGAAATATTAATTTCTAAAAAGCCTATGAGAATATAATTCCTTGAATTTTGAGCCACTCATCAACTCTTAAATTTAGGGTATTGAGTAATAGGACCATGTACCATATTGACAATACAGGGAATTTATTTTAATAGTTAACATAAGCGTTTCGTTTCTATGCCACCATTTAATAATACAGGTCATTTCCATAGTTACAAATGAGACCAATAGATTAGAGCGTGTATTTTACGAGTTAACATAGGAATGATTACTTGTCAAAAAGACAATTAAAAGTTATCCTAATGTATACCGCTGAAGAAAAGATACAACACACAAGTTGTACGTACGTATCTACTTTTTAATTGCATACGTACATTCCGATAACAAAATTAAAGTTTCTTATTAGCAAGTACCTAATCCAATTTCGTATGTTAACTGGTAAAATAAACGCTCTAATCTATTGATTTCATTGGTAACTATGGAAGTGACCTGTATGATTAAATGCTGACATAGAAACCAAACTGCTGTTAACCATTAAAATAAATTCACTGTATAGCGACTCGCGATTTTCGATTTGATACGAGCTAACTTGGTTTTGTTTCAAGTGTCAAACGAACTAATTCAGAAATGTCAGTTGATTTTTCTAGGTTAGGTCGTACGTTTTAACCATAAAAAGCAACAGAAGGTGTATTGGGGACAAACATTAATCATTGGTATTGAAACTCACACAATAATAGTTATTTACTATACAAGTGGGATAAGGCATCATTAATACACGTGGGTGTAAGTTACAAACGCGTGCGTAGCACGAGTTATGTAAGCACACAAGTATTTTAATGATGCATTATCACACATGTATTGTACAAAATTTTACCTACAATTGCATAAAATTGAGAAAAGTGCATAAGAGAAATGTCAGATCTGTCATTTTCAAAAATATTTTAGTAGGTAAAGGTCATTATGTCATTCATTTGACACTATTTCAGTTAGGTAATTAAGCCATTACACCACTGAGTTAGGTAATGAAGCCATTACATAACTGAGTAGTGCAATGAGCTTCATTACCTAACGGAAATAGTGTCAAATGAGTGACGTAATGAGTTACTTATCCCACTGGAGTAGATAAAATAGTATTACGCTCTTTAGTATATATTTTAAATCATTATATTCTCTTCCTAAATATAATTCGTAGTACGCTTAATAATCTATAATTCTTTAAGATTATAATTTCGTTATAATCCCAATGCAAGAAAATCCAACTCATCCTACGACCTCGTTGTATTTCTAGCTTTGGTATTATGACTCATAATATTCACTAGAAAATCATCGAATATAAACATACTACTTATTATATCGCCCCTGAATGTATTTTATTTAGCTTTTATCTGAAACCAAGAATTATTGTCGTAAGTTGTGTCATAATATTTTATTTCATTCTAGAACCATAATCTTCTTTATTGACCCTTAATAGCGGGCGTAAAATGGCTTTTATAGCCCTACAACCTACAAAAATTGCTATGCAGTGTAGCAATATTAACAATCTGCATAGAAACCATAGCACACCAAAAATTCACAGCACCAGCACAACGATAATGCAGTAGTATGTAGCCAAAACACTGAATCCTTGAATTTTGTCCATTGTATGTACTACGTGCTTAACAACCATTAAGCCCTTAATACATAAATAACTATTACACAAATTCATAAATCCCAAATACGCAAAAAGTATATTAAAATAGTTTTGTTCCCGCCTCATCTTTTTCATCTTAAATTTGAATTATGATGATGTAGAGATCTATAGAACTAAATCCAAGTAGGGCTTACGGGGTAAGCCTTCGAAAGCGAAAGAAGTAGTGGAAACAGTCGAGATGCAAACATTACTGAAAATAGTAGAAGAAAAGGTAGAAATAGCGTAAGAAATAAATCTCAGTTGGCGAATGGACAGCATCAAGAACAGACTGAAATGATCACATCTTAAAAATAGAGAACGATCGATTAGTAAGATATTCATTGTTAAAACAGAAAAGGTGATCTGGGAGGTCGGCAAAAGATGTCTATATGGTGAAGCGGGGCAGTTTTAGTAAAAATTCAAATCTCCTTTAGCAGTACTGCCTATATCGAACAATATTTCTACAGCTAGACCAGTATAGTATAGTTTTAATATTAAATTAGAGATCATAATATTACTGATGTCACGAAACAACAAAGTTTCTGTTTTATATGATCTGAAAACAGGCGCTACTGTACCTTCTACCCGGTATATCTACCGGCCTATCAGCCACCTGAGGACGCGCCCTTTAGGGGTTACTAGCTGCCTCAAAACAAAACGCGACTCCCATTCAAGTTAATGGTGAAATCGTAGAGGTAGTAACTAAATACACATGTCTTGGGAAAGATTTAAATAAAGTAGAACTCCAAGCGACGGAAATAAATAGATGGATTAGACTTGTTTAGGCGAGATACGGAAAATTAAGGGAGGCATTCAAGCCATCAAACCCACAAAGTTGTTCAACCAGTGTATTTTTCCCATATTGACTCAAAATATGGAGTCTTACTGCAACCAATTTCGACAAGCTAAACATGGTACAAAGACATATGGAAAGGTCCAAGTTAGAAATAAGATTGTAGCACCGGCAAATAGTGGAGTGGATAAGGCATAGAACAAAAGTGGAAGACAGGATAACAGGAAGAGCAAGAAGGAGGAAGTTGCTGCACGTTAAAGAAATGAAAATGATGAGATGATTCATGGATGTTAATACGCAATTAGGAGATAAGGACCTGCATTAGGGTTGCTGATTGCAAACCGAAGGCTAGAAAGTCTAAGCTGAGATGGTGGAAACATGTGCAGCAAAGCGGGAATAATAAAATTTCTAAGACGAACATTAGTAATTGCAGTACCCGGAGGCCGAATGAGAGAACGACCGAAACAACTATCGCCGAGAGAGTGAAAAAAAAACAGTCAAGTGGCGGATTTTGATGTGGGAAACAGAATAAAATAGAAAAGACTGAGCCGTACAGCTGATTCCACTTTATGAAAAAAAAAGCTAACAAGATGATATTGATATAACCTTGTAGTTAGGCCAGTATCACACAAATCGAATCCAATTATACTTCTTGTTAGGTTAATTTTTAATCGGTAAAGTTATTTTTCGACGACTGACATCGAAAGTAGATTTTTCTCACTGTCATTTGACAACAGAAAGTTGACATTTGCCGCAGAGCGTGCGTTTTCATCACCCTGCCGCTCGCCGAGCGTTTTGGGTTTCCGCGTGAACAAAATAGGTAGCCACGTCCGAATGTTTCCTTGACAATGCCCGTCATTTGTCGAAATAATCGCGTCACATGTCTAATAGACTGCTCGAGTAATGTTAACTTGATTGTCAATTAATATTTGCAATAAAATGAAATATGATATTTTCCATCAATAATATGCTCAGTCGTCGAAAAAATAGTATGTATGTTTCGAGCTAAAAGTGCGCTTGCCGCTTTTGCATGATTGCTGGTTTCGGCTTTGCCTCAACCAGCAATATTCATGAGCAACCGGCAAGAATGCACTTTCAGCTCTTAACATACAATATACTATTGTTTTAGGTTTCTACAGCCCGTCTGGCCATTTCTCGCATGCTAGTCGCTATATTTTTCTATCCTGACACTCATCTCCTTCCAACCGTCATTGCCGTGCTTGTTTCATTCACCCATCTACTTCTGGGCCTTCCTGTTCTACGTTCTGTTTCCACCCATTGCCATATTAAAGAGGTAATCTTTTTTCTTCCAGTCGTCTTAGATGTCCGTACCAGGGCATTTTTTGTTTCTGTTACATCCGTAAGTGTTCCCTTAACTTCCATTCTATCTCTAATTTCTCCATTTCTCACATGATCTAACCTCGTTAGTCCACAGCATCTTTGCCAGTGGTTCATCTCAGTTGTTGTTATTCTGTTTGCTAATCGTTTATTTGTAATCCACAGTTTAGAGCCGTATGTGACACAGTTTTCAATTAGCGTAGTAAAAATATTCTTTTTTGTTTTACGTGAGACCCCTTTACTTAACAAAATAGAATTTGTTTATTGAGTTATCCTTCTTCCGTGGCCGATTGTGGCTTAAATGTCTTTTTGTGACCCCTAGGTATTATATTGGTCGACTGACCTGATTCTTTCCTTTTCTCCAACGATGTCTTGGCCTTGAGTTCCGACTGCCATATATTTGGTTTTGGCTAGATTAACTTCAAGCTCCATTTGGTATACTCTTTGATAGAGTTTTCTGAGCATGTATCTGATGTCATCTGCATCTTTAGCTAGCACCACCTGGTCATGGGACAAAGATCAAAGTATAAATATTTCTACTTCCAATTTGAACTCCAATTCTGCTGCATTTCCGTATCTAAATTTTAAGTGTCGCATTTAGATATATGTCCGAGATATTGAGCACCCTTGTCTTAATTCTTTATTTACAATAAATTCGTCAGATATGGTAGTTTCTACCCTTATACAACTGACACTCCCTTCATAAAATCTCTTTATAGCATTTATCACTGTTTTGTTTACCTCATTTACTTGCAAAACCGTAATTTTGTTAACGGCATACTACCATATGCCTCCTTAAGGTCCACAAACATCATATGAATGTTTCGTTCACACGCTATTTTCTTTTTCATTAATTATTTTATGCAAAACAGGTTATCTGCACATGATCTGTCAGGGCGAAAACCACTTTGAATTTCTAGTTCTTCTCCTGTTCGCTCAAGTTTTTGTTAAGATAGTTCCTCTCACAGCTTGTGTGGTTACATACACAGTAATATGTTTTTCCTTGACTGAGACAGGGGTTGAAATAACTCCAATCTCAGTACTACGCACAGGTACCAAGCTTTAATGGTTAGATTGAAATAAAACCACTTGTATGTATCGCCTGGCGTTTTGTATTTATTTTTATACTTTCTCAAAGGCTAACAACTTGTGGAACCAAGCACATGTTTTTAAGGACATGTGACGATATTCAAATTTGAACAAATTCATCGGAAAAAAGGGCAGTAGGCCACCAAAGTTACAGAACTAAGCTACACATAACATAACTACACTTGGTCCTGCATCGCGCAGGTTACAAATTAAAAGTTCACTGACACATTTAAAATTTGATTTACAATAATTTTATTAGCTTTTTGGCCGTCAATTAGATAAAAATCGTGGTATATATATATATATATATTAATATTACGAAGGTTTTCGCGGCTGATATGTATTAAAGGTAAACATTTCAGGGTGTCATACCGCTTAATAAATTTGAAGATTTCTTCAACTGGTTGAAGAACATCTTGAATGGCGTTTGGGGTTGGACGACGTTTCGACGAAATCACATTCGTCATTTTCAAGTCCTTTTAGTCCTGGTTTGGCTTCTAGTTATGCGGCAACACGACGGACTGTCAACTTGATGTACAGTCAGCTGTACATCAAGTTGACAGTCCGTCGTGTTGCCGCATAACTAGAAGCCAAACCAGGACTAAAAGGACTTGAAAATGACGAATGTGATTTCGTCGAAACGTCGTCCAACCCCAAACGCCATTCAAGATGTTCTTCAACCAGTTGAAGAAATCTTCAAATTTATTAAGCGGTATGACACCCTGAAATGTTTACCTTTAATATATATATATATATATATGGGTTTATACAGCAGCTTGCCGTCTTCCCGTTTCTAAACGCCATCGAATTCTGTCCAAAGCATGTTCTTCCTGTAGGTTTCGTTTTTCCATTGCTTCTCTGACCCCGTCATTCCAGGACCTTCTGGGTCTACCTTTTTTTCCGTTTACCGGGCGGGTTCCATCTATAGATTCTTTGGGGCCATCTATTCTCCTGCATTCGTATTAAGTGTCCGTACCATTTCAAGCTTCTCCTTTCAATCCTATCTACCACCGTGTCATTGGCTTTAATTCGTCGACGAATTTCATCATTTGTTATTTTATCCACCCTCGATATTCCTGCGCTTCTTCTCAGGTAGTCCATTTCTACTGCATTTATTCTTCTTTTCAGATCAACATTCATTGTCCATACTTCGCTTCCATACATTAAGACCGACTCGACTAACGATTGTCCTATATGTTTTTTTTACTTTTTGCGAAATACGTTTATTCCACCATATGGAGTTTAGGCATCCTATTACTTTGCGGCTCTGTTCAATTCTGTGTTTAATTTCTGTAGATCCCAATCCATCTGTTGTAATAATTGAGCCAAGGTATTTATATCGTTTTACTTGCTTAATTTGTTCACTGTCTGTTATCCACATAGGAAATAATACTACTGAATTTATTACCAAATATTCGGTTTTATTTATATTGACGTCCAGTCTACTTTCTCTATACGCTTGGTTTAATCTCTTCAACATAAATACCAGATCATATGCATCTTGTGCAATGATGATTTGGTCATCTGCAAAGTTTAATGTGAATGTAGTATTTTCTCCTACCGGAATGCCCATGCCTGCTACTCCCCTTTTCCATTTCCTTAATACATATTTTAGATAAATGTTGAACAACAAAGGAGACACCGAACATCCCTGTCTTAGTCCCTTCGAAGGGTATATTACTTTCGAGAGTTGATTTTGATACTTGACGTAAGCTCTGTTGTCTGTATATAGCTCTTTAATACTGTTAATTAGTTTAGCGTCTATCTCAAAGAATACGAGTGCCTCCCATAACTTACCTCGCGGCACTGAATCATATGCTTTCGCTATATCAATAATGCGTTTCCTCGTCTTTAGCTGTTCTTTTCTCTGCAATTTGTTGAATAATAAACAGGTTATTAATTTCCCGTACAATCTACCGGATGATCTAGTGATACTTCTTCTTCTTCAGGTGCCGTCTTCATTCAACGAAGGTTGGCGACAATTTCGGCATACTTATTGCGGTCTAGGGTTGTATGAATTAAAGATGATGTGTTCATACCAGTCCAGTCGCGTATATTTTTCAGCCATGAATGTTGTCTGCGGCCAGGACCACGTTTTCCTTCGATTTTGCCTTCGATGATCAGTTTCAGGATATCATACTTGTTGTTACGGTAAATGTGGCCCAGATAAGCTGTCTTTCTTCGCTTTATTGTAATAAGTAGCTCCCTCTCCATTCCCATACGTCTAAGCACTTCCTCGTTAGATGTATGTTGAGTCCATGATATTTTTAATAATCTGCGGAAGATCCACATTTCAAAAGCCTCCAGTCTGTTCATGGTATTAACTTTGAGTGTCCATGTTTCTGCTCCATACAAGAGGACTGAATGTACGTATGCCTTCACGAAACGGTATCTCAGTTTTAAGTTCAGAGTTGGGTTACACAGTAGGTTTCTCATCTTTAGAAATGTGGTTCTGGCTTGTTCTATACGTGATCTCACTTCGATGTCCGGGTCTACGTTTGTCGTTATGCAGCTGCCAAGATATTTAAATCTGTCAACTTTCTCTATTGCGGTGCCATAAATATTTATATTCAGTTGTGGTTTGGAAGTCTTGTTATGGCCATTATTTTTGTTTTTCTTACATTAATTTTCATGCCTAGTTGATCCCCTACTTCTACAACTTTGTTGATTAGGCGTTGAAGGGCTTCTGGATTGTCCGCAATGATAACTGTGTCGTCTGCATACCGTATATTGTTTAATGTTCTGCCGTTAATTTTTATTCCATCCTTGTCGTCGCCTGTGGCTTGGTTAAATATGTGTTCGGAGTACATATTAAACAGTAATGGCGACAGAACACAACCTCGTCGTACCCCCTTTTCTATACATACAGGTTCCGATGCCATTTGTCCATGTCTAATTGTGGCTTCTTGGTTCCAATACAGATTTCTAATAAACTCGATATCCTGTCTGTCTAATCCCTTTCTCTGTAGTAACGTCAGAAGGACATTGTGATTGACTCGGTCGAAGGCTTTTTCGTAGTCTATGAAACAAACATAGACATCTTTCCTCATGTCTCGACATTTCTGAAAAGTATTGATAAGCTGGCCAGTGCTTCCCTTGTTCCTAGACCTTCACGAAATCCAAATTGGGTATCGCTTTGATCGACTTCGCATTTGTGGTAGATTCTAGCTTGAATAATTTTAAGAAAGATTTTAAGCACTTGGCTCATCAAGGTTATCAGTCTAAATTCATCACATTTTTTGGCATTGATTTTTTAGGGAGGGGAATAAATACAGAAGTTAGCCAGTCTTTTGGGATATTACCTGTTTCATGGACTTTCTGTAGCAACTGGACCAGTGGGTCCAGGTTTTCTCCTTCTAACAGTTTTAGCATTTCTATGTGGATTTCGTCCGGACCCGTTGCTTTCCCGTTTTTACTGAGTTTAAGTGCTTTCATTACCTCTGATTTTAGAATTTTTGGGGCCTGTTCACAATCATTATTTCTATCGTATGTACGTGGAGTATCGCTAGCGATGTCGTCCGTATATATGCTTGCCATACTTTTAATAGTTCCTGTTCTTCTGTTACTATTTCGTTGTTTTCATTTAGTATGCCTAATACGGGTTGGTTTTTGTTTGAATGTGTTACTTCTTTTATTTTCCTATGAACTCCGTGGCTGTCATGTTTATTCTGAAGAAGCTCAATTTCTTCGCATCTTTTTTTCATCCACCTTTCTTTTGCTATTCTGATTTTCTTTCTTATTTCCCTATTTATTTCTTTGTACTTTTCAATGTTTTTATTCTTATGCACTCTCCGGTTGTCCATCATCAGTAAAATTTCCTCTGTTACCCATTCTTTCTTGGTCTTTGGCTTGGAATATCCTATTTCTTCTTGTTCTGCTTTAACTACTGCATGTTTAATCCGATCCCAGACATTTTCTGTATTCGTATCAGATGTTGTAGTTGACTTTATTGTTGCGAAGTCTTCATTAGTGATACTTACACCTCTACAATTGTTCGGATCTGTCTTCTTCCTTCTTCCTTTAGACTGTAAGTCTATGTTATATTTTATGTTAGCAGGTTAGGTTTTGCGTCAGTTTGTGTCGAAACTAACGGAAAAGCTAACCTGCTAACCTCGAATTTGACATTTGCGCTAATTTAAGGCAAAAAAGTATCCATTTGTGGGCATTTATTGATTGTATTCTTTAAAAATTAAATACTCCGGCTTTGTCTTGATAGAATTACATTATCTAGTTTTTATACGCGATGAAGTCTTCTAGAAGTCGGGTTTAATATCGTTGTGTACATGGTCCTCTACTTACTGAAATTATTCAATAGACAGATCGCTATAATTACCATATTTGTTTTACTTGGGTATGTTTTTAGTATTTATTGTACAATAGCTAAGAGCAGGCGTAGATCAGCAAAGGTAGGTGCAGTTGACAAGGCGCTGGTTTACCCATCACTCTAAAGAAGTACTTTGTGTTCTTCTGTCGCCCATTCTGAAGGGGTTAAATGTGCTTGGCTTAAGAATTCATGGGCCCATGGCAATAACATCTTCGGAACTAAGTATCTACACCCAACACATCCCTCCGCGAACCCTCCTTTGTTTCAACTATGATCTAGCGGCGATCATTTTTGTGCAAAGGCAAACATCTTTGCGTTGGAGAAGTGCTGCCGTTCAAGTAATCGTTCATCCGATTTGGCTCGGCCTTAAGGGGATTTTATGTATCCAAGTTGCAATAACGTGACAACTTATCTTCCTTCGGGTGGCTTCGGTTTATCGTGTTCCGTAAATGACCATTTACCCTATAACATCTTTGAATTAAAAGCCTTAGAGTATCTACTGACTCAATCTGTACAATTTTCAAATTACATTGAAAGTCGTAATATACTATCGAGAAACAAGAAGCCGCAATCGTTTTAGATCTATTTAAACGCTACTCGAAGACATGCTAAAAAGGGTCAAAGCTACAAGACAACAAATAAATAACAATAGCTAATATCTCTTTGTAGACAGGTTCTCGTCATAAATTGTGAAAACAAAACAAATTTTCTATGATATAAAACCAAGAAAATGTCTGTTTACGATAATACGCTGCTCTCACACGCAAACAACAGTTTTGAGAGTATATGATGCAATAAAAGAGTCCAGTGTAGACATGTACTTAATAGAATTACCATTAAGCAACAGTGAATGAGCCATCCACGTTATCATTAAATCCTATTTCACAGTATTCAATTACGATCGTTCGCATCATAAGATGGCCTATAGAAGTTAATCGCATCAATTACGATCACCAGCGGGCAACAAACAGATGAGTAGCTAAAGTGCGGAAATGTATTCCAACCGATGCACTTGCTCGCATGCCGCAAGATCGGGCAGCCAGTTAATGCATGGCCAACAGCACCTGAAGACAGCTAATTGCAATTAGCGCGGTTTCAGATTAAAGATGTTATCGCCGGTGCTTGTGTTCCTCGCCACGGCACTAAAGTGATTTCTTGTAATATTTACATTCCGCCGATAAATAACGCAGTGTTTTGGCAACACTGACAGGACTGCAGTGAGCAATCGCTACACCTGAAAATTTCTCCTGCATCAATTACACGACTGAATCGCCTCGTTACGCCGCCTGAGCTGGACCCATTAATAAAGCTGCATTATTGATTGTCGATTTTCTGTTGCAGAATGCAGGGAATAATCACGGGCAGAAGCTAATAAATGAACCAATTTATCCGGAATCGGAATGCATCTTAACTGGCGAATTTAATCATGAAACACCTGCGATGATCTGGTGCTTACCGATTAAATTGGAAACGTTTACCATTTTCAATAACGATATTTCTAACATTTGAAACAAGCTTGATGGGAATCAAAAATAAGAGATTGGCAATGCTTCTTTGAGGTATATTGAAATAAATCAGTACAGAGGTCAATGTAGAGGTCAATTTTGCCTACATAAGAGTAAACGTAAACCATATACCGATTGATTATAAACGATTAGATGGGTTCAGAGTACGTTGGAAATGCTACGTTTGCCTTTGCCGCTGTATTATATATGTGTACGGTATAGAAGTATATTCTTAACCCACCAATACACAGAATTCAACTCACGTAAAACTACACAAGTTAATAATACTTCAATACCTCAGGGGTAAATAAGAAACCGTCAATATAGTAAATCTTTAATATAGTCAGTTTTCAAATTACATTAATGGACTTTGAATTGCATCAAAATATTTAGTAAAACAGCAAGGTATCTGATGTGGCTTCGGTCTCTCACTGGTTCTATAGCGGATGACACCAACACATGCCACACGAATAGACTTCTAAAATGCCAATTACCAGAGATCAAAGTCCCCAACAGAATCACTTAAATTCTTAAAGTATGAAACTTCAACCCAGAAGGCAGACTACTTCATCAATATACAAATCCGGAAAAGTCCCAAATTGAACTCAAGCTCAAAAAGAAAGAAGGATCCATACAAAAAAATCCATCAACATAAAAGAAAAAACCAAACTATAAGGAAAAGCCATGTAGCAGTAAAACTCAATTAGCCTCCGGGAGTGGAATCTGTTTTGACCACGTACTTTAGTCGTATATCGGCCTAACGTTCTCTCCCCACGATTACGTAACCTACTCGAAACGTATAGACATCTAAAAGAGGCATATAAAACGAAGATAAACACCAGTGGCCTCCAACTATTCAACGACCGTCCATACCTAAAACCTGCTCTCTCTATTACATCCACATTAGAAAAAGGAAAGACAGCTGTCCCTTGATAAAAATCTCCAGAACCGCACCTTACATAAAGTGTTTTAAAGATTTTGATGAATTGTTATTGTTTTCAGCCAAAGCTAGAAGCCGTTCACTTGAAAAACCAAAACAAAATATAGGCTAATAAGCAATTTTATCACCACGGTGTGGTGAAATGACCCTAGAATCCCTAGCTACATAAGAAAGTGTGTAAGCGGATGCTCTTGGTCCGACGGCAACCAAACTTACCTTCACGAAATGGAGTCGGCAACTGGACATAATCCAAAAGAAAACGTCTAAAAGACTATTCAATACGAGACAATACTCCAAACAATGTATTAGTGGAAGCGAAAGGTCAACTATAGTTGCGCCCGTGGTCACAGCCTCCAAGGACCATCTCATACGTCATTTACTTAATCTTTAAAACGTCAAAAGAAATTCCATTTGTCAGGTCTATCATCAGTTCTGACCTCGAAAAGAATGTTATTTAAAATAACCAGAAAGTGCGATCACAGCATTCGCATTTTCTATAACTTTTTCGAAAAAACCAAAGCAAGTGACCTTGGACAAACCCAGACAGATGGCCCAAGAATACTATATATTTTTGCACAACAACAAACCGGAAAAATACCGCTCATGATGTATCAGAAGAATCTAAAGGATGTTACAATGGAAAAATTAATCTGCTTACAACACTTATAACTTCCATAACTATTTACAATTTAGAAGTCGCTGACAATGCCGACGACAGGAATAATGCAATTATTATGCTGCTACATAGAAATAGTAGCATATGTATATAAAATTATAGGCCCACATATATAAACTGTCCAGAATAATTTGCACTCAAATCACCAGAAAACTCGATTATTATCAGCCACACAAACAGGCAAGTTTTAATTTAAAAAAGTTTTATTACAAACGATCATCTACATACAATCGAAATACGTATCGAAAAATGCACCGAGAACCGTAAGCCATTAACCTTAGCATTTATAGATTATGAAAAGGCGTTTGATTCCGTAGACAAGTGGGCTGTATTGAAAGTTCTGGACGACTGTAGAATCGATTGATTCTTCGTACACCATTGATTCAAATGCCACTTCCTGCATCAGTCCGGATGAAAGATTGCAGGCATTTCCCGTATGTCAAGGAGTACGACAAATTTACCCTTTGCGCCTTTGTCATCTAAATTGTTTCGAAAACGTATTTCAATGACTAAACTAAAATTCAAAAGGCGTAAATACCGATAGTAAAAAATTAAAAAGCGTTACTAGAAACGGCCTAAAAATGAATGTGCAGAAACATAAAGTTATACATAATCTGAAAAGGAAATAACACAAAATCAGTTGGAAAAGGTCAATAGAAAGATAGGACTCAGCTGGGCTCCTTTTGGAAAATAAAGCAAATCACTAAAAAGAAAAATTCCACTATCTTCAAACTCCAAAACATTTAACCAATTCTTCTACTAAAGTCTGCGTATAGTGGAGCAACTCTAACACTTATCAAAAAATATACATATTCAGAGTAGGTATATTTTTGAAGCTTGCACAATTTCATGTTTATGTTCATATGGACACAACATTTTATATTCCAGTTCAGAAATATTTAATTATTTACAATTAATAGATTACATCCACAACATTATACATATACAGCACCCCGAAATACAAACCACTTGTATCAGAAGAGACAACTTACAGTAGGAGGGAAATAAAAAATGTATTATGAATGAACAAGTGCAAAAATTGCAGCTAGCGGTGTTACTTCTTGTAGTTTAATTGCAGTTTTTACGTTGGGAGTGGGGGCATCCCTAATGGCATTAAAACAAAATATGTGGTGTAACTATTTGTAAATAAACCAATCTTGATTACGCTGTTTGTGTTTCAGCTGCGTATTTTACTTGCCTGTCCATACAATGAGCCCGCGGTGAACACGTCTGAGGTAGCAACTAGCTGCGATTTTTGCATTTGTGCATTTAGAGTTGATTTTCAACATTTTTTTCACTACAGTATTTCTAATGCACTAAGGTTTCTCTTCTGATATACATCGTCGATAAACTCAGTGATGCAGTGGTTAAGGGTGCTGCAGATTTCGAGTTTGAACTTTTACGGAGGAAACATTTTTTTATGCATGAATTGTGTGGTTACACAAAGAAGTACATTAAAGATTTGCTTTGATAGAACTTGAACAGTTTTTATAGCGTACATATAAAATTTAAGGAAAAAAGGCAATGATATTGTCATTATCATTGCTTGGACATAGAGCTAGTGAATTCTTCGAAAGCAAAAAGTAAAAACCGGATTATTTGAGATTTTTTTTGCAACGTACAATTGATTTACTCTATACCAAAAAAAAACAAGTAATCAGGACAGTTCTTCCCATCACCCATGCACTTCAGTATATTATTGTAAAGGACATGGGGAGCTTAACTGGATTAAGTTATATTTAGAAATAAAAGTTTCATGGTTCGTAAAGAAGTGGATGTTCAAATACCACAGTTAAAAAAATAAATGAATTGTGTTGCTAAGATGTTGTTCCTAACAAGCGGCACTCGTATTAAAGCAAAGAAGAAGAGAACAAGACAAGCTACTTCTTATCTCATAGACGGTTTTTTGTGGCACTGAGAAAGTATGTGGAGAGCACATGCAAAACATGTCCGGACTTATCGGTATCAAATGGAAAAGTAACTTGTTTAGTGCGATTTGTCCGCTCAAGTGAGGTTATTAAAATGTAAATCTACAGCTCAAAAGGGGTCCATCAAATATCTTAAACAACTACCACTAATAGATGAAAAAATTCAAATCTTCTAAGAAATAATCTACTACTGCTATGAAAGTTAGTTAAATTAATTTTAATTCATGGCGCCACTTATCATACTCGATCATTTTGGGTGTATGCATCCTTGTTCACTCATTTATACGTAATTTAGAGCAGGATTTAGCTTACAGTCGAGTAGCTCCCGTCCAGACAGCTAATATGTACATTTCTTGGGGATTTACATTTTCCGTTGGGCTCCGCGCAAGGGGGTGCCATTTATTTCTTGAAATTAACGTCTACATAGTTGCGTGAGAAATTACCTTTTTAGCCGTTACACCTTGCGAGAGCGGACTAACGAATCCAGTAAGCTCTAAAGATTATTTTCCGATCTCAGTCGGAATTTACAATTCAGATCGCATAGGGCTCTCGACTCCCCAATCCGCCTGGTGATTTATAGAAATTAAAGCTACAGTTTCTCATAGAAGTGGTTGCCGGAACCACATTATTGCCAACTACATTATGGATTACGTCTAAACGCCGGATTTATATTTATATAAGGGTGATGTGACAATAATTACCAATTTACGAAGAGTACTGTCAGAACCATTAGACCCGTTTCCTGAAACTGATTCCTGTTTCATATATTGTGGAATTCTTCGGCGACTCCATCTAGTCCTACACGCGCAATCAGATACCAATTGTTTTTCCAGCTGTTTTATCATCACAGCTTCTGAGTAGACGCCATCTCCAAAGAACGAATGCCTCCAGCGGGGGTTTCTGCGTGTTCTTTTTACCTTGAGTTTGCGACAGCGCTTTCGAGGGAAAATTGCGTTCATCAACATATCAGGTTCTATTTACTGTTCAGGTTACATGTAATAAGTATTCGCGAAATAAAATGAGTGTTTCGGCTATGCAAAACATCTAACTATTAGAATTGCGTCATTTTTGAATTTCGAATTGTTCAAGGTGCGTCTTGTATGCTTACGTTTAGGAAATAATCAGCCCATCAGGGCCATTGTTTATTAAATTAGTAGCGCTTAACGCAATTGCTTGCTTGATTAGTAATTAATATTATAACGTAGCTTGCATTCGGTGGAACTTCACCAAGGGCTCGTTTTTTATGCCTGTAACTACAGCCCTTTTTAACAGTTGATACATATTTTGCTCCTGTCTCGCATATGTTTAATTGTGTTTTCCGATATTTTGTTAAGCTTTGTACACCAGTTGGCAGACGAGGTATCAACATCATCAAAAATAAATTCCGCAGGAAAAAGTTGTCGTATACATCGACCCAGGGTATCGTAAGCAAACAAGAATCCAAAGTACAGAATTCAAGACAACACAATTTTTTAAGTTCTTTCTATCCCCCAACGTATGGTTCAAAAGAACCACCCCTACGTATCAACTGACCTCTAGCTGCAGCAATTTGATGTAGCGCTAGATCTATGTGTTAGGGCCCTGTAAACTTTTTTAAGTAATTGTACATCAGATTTGACCCATCCTTGAGGCCCACTTAGGACCTGTTTTGTGTCGTAAATACCACTAAATTATTTACTTTTTATTTTGAGAGGATTAGTTATCAACAGAAAATGCGTCATTTTATAAACCAACAGGAAATCTACAGTGCATGGACGTGTAGAAATTTACACGGTATCTCCAGAAATAACTAAAAACTATAAACGTTTCAAAGCATTTAAAAGGGAAATATTAGAGTTCATTGTTTTACTGTAACGTAAATTAATTCATCGTTACAGGGTAATGTTTTACAACATGGAGGATGAATAAAAATTCGTATTTTGACACTGCACCTGAACTAAAAGATAAAATAGCAAACTAATTATGTAGATATCTTCTATAAAACATAGCCGCCGATAACCATTACTGTGACCCACAAGTTGTTAATACAATTCGCTTAACAGTTGTCCAATTACCTTTTGTCAATACTAACTAGGTGACCAAAAATCGGTGCGTTCCCAAAACGTAGCCTCTAAAAGGTTCTAGCTCGGAGTCTCATTGTTTGCTTTGCTCGACACATTCCTACTTACAGCTAAAAGCTATTTAGATAAGTGTGGCTAAAACAGAACGAGCATATTAGAACAACACAAAAACAATGTTAGCACTCAATCCCAGAATTCTTGAGGTTGCAACAGGCGTGCTGCAGCATAATTGTTGGTAACCTACTTCGTTACAGATATCGACAGCCGCAATCGTAAAAGCACACCTAACTGCTATGACTGATTATTATTATTGATACACAAAGCTGTAATTTGTTTGACTGACCGGTAGTTTACTGACGAATGCATTGATTTTGATTGTTATTGGTTTAAATGTCTGTCTGGACAGATCAAGACTTTTATGTAATGTTGGTGCTTCCAAGTTGCAAGTTGAATTCCTGCGATGTTTTGATTGTTACTATGGGAGATTTTAGAATAAATGATTTACTTTTTGTACATAAGTATACCAACATTGCTGATTGTTCAGCATTTCTTTTATCGTATTTTCTAAAATCAGTATTGGAACTTTTTATGTGTCACATAGCAACGTCTACATTTTGCTATAAGAACAATTTCCTAAAAGCCATTAATTTCTATTCTTGAATTAACTCAGCCACATTTAGCTGTACTTTATTTATTGTCTTATTTGTTGTATTTACAATCTTCGACCACATTATTGTGTATATCCTGCGTTTGCGATTTCCATATAACCTACTCATCCAGTATTTTTTGCATGCATTTTATAATTCATTTAATTGCACTACATGTAGCGGAAGTTATAATTTTCCCCTGAAAATCCATTGACAACTTGAGTAATTTGTATTATTATTATTATTATTTTATAGCACCGTGAGAATTCAAATAAATACACCAACTATGCACATTACTTAAATTCGACTGAGTTTTGTTGAAAATTGCCTCGATGTAGAATTGCAATACTTGAATTCTTGGAAAGTATTATGATACTAGTACAAGGATTCATTTCAAACTAAAATTGTTTAATCCTTTGTCAACATGCATAAATAACAGCGCCAAATAGTTTCTCAGGTAATGAACAGGATACAAGCACCTGCACTTAATCGTAGGCATAAATTAATAATATATACAGTCTGCTAACGTTATAGATCATATGCGTTTTGGAGCGTGACCAATATAATTTTTTTATTTTCATTTCAGATTCGGCAGTATAGGATTAGCTCGAACGATTGGCCAACACTGTATTTTGCTCTAAAATAATAAAAAAGCTCATACGAGTAATTTCATTGTTGAATTGCGACATGACTTGTATCTATTAATATTAATAACCCAGTTTGGTAGATCTTGTTCCAAAACATACAGTTCATTAAGATTAGCATACAATACTGAACGCTACTGTCAAGGACGAAGTTCAACGAATGATATTGTACACTCAGTCCCTTACAATTTCATAACTAACCTTTTAAAATGAAATTTTTGACCATTATAACTGTTTTACCTTGATTAAATATTTCACCTGTTTTTAATTTTCCGGTAGCTGGTACTTCACATGTCCGTTGAAGTGGTGTAAAGCCTAATTAATATCAACTCGTCAAAGCACTCGGACAGCTGCACGATAAAGTGTGGCTCACCAAAGCAGAAAATCTTATCAGGTGTTACTTAATTGGACACGCCTCCGAAATAATGCATTCCGACAGCTATCGCATCAGTTATTAATTTGATCTACCTCCTAATCCAGATGTCGCGCAAGTACCAAGCCTATGCACTCGAATGGGTCTGACAGTGCAAAAGGAGATCAAGCATGGCCTAAAGCCGCGCCTTATTCAGGTTTATCGCTCCTATTGTACGGTTATGCATAGTGTAATGGACTTTTTATAGGAAAATTTGGAGATCCGTCACGGGTGGTCGGCCATGTGTTATATATGTTACTATTATACGAAGCGTATGACAGTCTGGCCAGGCACGAGTGCGGCTTTTTGCGCCGGATTGGCAAGAAGTTAGAAGCTAATATTTGGTTTGTTCCGGTCAAGTAAAACGAAGTAGAGTGTGAGAATTCTTGTCGGCCTAACTGTATCTCTTGAGGTTTATTAAATTTGGCTGGGTTTGTTACCTTTCCCTTTTTTATGCAAATTAAGCGTGGCGCGATCTGTATTGCTTCGCGGTGCTTCCTCTTGGAACAAAACCGCTTAAAAAGTGCACAGGAAATGCGACTTTCATTATTCAATTACTTGCTCTTCCGGCACTTCAATCGAAGCATTCAATTAACTTTTAAGCTTAGTAATAATTATGTTTCTCTGCATAAAGCCACTAAAGAAGTAATCCTTCGTAATTTCAAACTCCGTGTGGGGTTGCTAATCTTCCACCATGGGCCTCCCCAGGTGGCGGATACCTGAGTGGACCAAAACTAGCATACTGTTGCCAGTGAAGCGACTGGAAATAGCTTTCGTTTTCCAGATTAGAACTGGCTGAATACAAATATTCTAACCCGTCTAATCAGCTTCGAAGAGAACTGCTAAGCACTCCCACTAAATCCAAACTTTAAAAAAATAAAACAGGTGGATAGAATAACTGTATCCAAATCTCACACCTCCTACAAAAGATGCTGAGGGAGGAAACATTTTGAAAAAACCACCATAAGAAAACAATTACCAAAAGCTCAATTATAGATTGCTGCCCATAATATCAAAACGTTGATATCAATAGCACGCGGTAAGAGGTGCTGGAGAAAAACTTCCAACGCATTAAATGGAACATTGTTGGTCTGTGTGAAGCAAGACTACCTGGAGAAAAATATTTAACAATCAAATCACGACAATAGCGAAAAAGACACGTATCTTGGTGAAAGAACAATTATAATATACAACCAAGTGCAGCATGTCCGAGGGTATTATACACATCCGTCAAAGTATCCACGAGATACAACTTACAAATTATCCAGAAAACGAAGGTGTGGATCAATTCTGTGAAAGCATTCCACTAGCTCTAATATCCGAGGGAACTCGATACAACGTCCTAATTGGTGACTTTAATGCTATAAGCTCGGTATCGATAACACAGACAATATTCCAAGCAGAGATAAATTCAGACTTGGTTCTGCAAACAAGAAACGAGATATGCTGTTGAAAGATATATAATAAGAAAAATTGCACTGTTCCTTCCAAAAGGCATCCAACAGGACATGGAAGGGTTTTGACCGCCACACTAGATACGAAATCGATTATATAATATTAAAATACAAATACACCATTATTACTGACGTCATGGTTATAAACAATTCCAAATTCATAGAATAGTACGAGCTACCAAGACGAAAAGAAACAAGTTAGCAAACCAACAAAGATTTCCTATAGGGACAACAAAATATTTACGAAAGAAAGCAAAACTAGACATTGTTAAACAGAGAAAATTCTAAAAAGATTAAAATGGACGACCTGAAAAACAAAGTAAAAAAAGACATAAGAGCAGAAACAAGGAAGATATATTCGAGAACCAAACGAACAATCCGAAAATAAAGAAATAACCCAAAAAACTGATGACGAAGAGACTTTACATAGATCAACAAAACAATCATAAAATAGATAAAGAAACGTATGGCGAATTGCACTTGAAACTTATACAATCAGTAATCGATATTAAAAGAACATGAAGTCCTTAAGGAGAAAAGAAGTAACTGGAAGAATTAGGATACCTCAGCTGAATCCGTTGAGGCAATTCAGTATTTCTACAGCAAATTTTAGTTCTCCAGTAATATGCAACCACTGTTTAGAAAATAGCATAACGAACTTCGGATCAGAAGATATTTCTGATATCACCACGTAGGAAACTGATCGCACTCTATTCCAGCTTAAAAACGGACGTGCTCAAGGTGTGGACAGAATTGCTTAAAATTTGTTGAAACTAGAAGGCGAGCCATACCGGAGTTAAAGAAACTACTTTCTTTAGAGAGAAATATGGAAAAGTTACTCTACTAGTTACATAAAAAGAGGCAACAATCTCGGAACATATGACTACTGACCAATAAATCATCTTCCACATCCTTATAAACTACTACTAAAACAAATTTTATCCAACATCTACTCATAATAAGCATATTACTACAGTCATTTTAAATAAAGGAATGCCATTATTGCACACTAGTGACAAAAAAATAGAGTAGTCGCGGAATAATATTTTATTTAACAAGCATATAATGTAGGCTATATTACACGAGCCGAAGGCGAGTGTTGTAATCATGCAAGTGTAATACAGCCATTATATGCGTGTCAAATACAATATTTTATCTACAATTATGTATATAGTTGGTGACACTGTAAGTCTATGTCAAATTCGAAGTTAGCAGGTTAGGTTTTGCGTCAGTCTATGTCAAATTCGAGGTTGGCAGGCTAGGTTTTGCAACAGTCTGTGTCAAAACTGACGCACTGTAGCCCACTAATTAAAAAAATACCCTATGGAATATGAAATTTTATATTCCACTAGTGTAGTATGAGCTGCTTTTTGTATTTAGAGTTGGATATATAATGCACTTATTATTTGACAGTTGTAGGTAAAAGTTATTACCGTCTGCTACCACAAAACTAATCCAATGCCTATTTGTAACTTCTAAATTTTATTAGTAGCATTGTCAAACGTCAATGTCAATAAACACAGAAGACTAACTAAAATGGTTTAAATAGATTTAAGGGAGTTGTTGAATAAAACGTTATACTGCACTCTTGGCCTGCATATTAATCACTCAACATTCTTTCGTGAGTAATATGAAACATTCCACGCATATACAATAAATAACCAACCTCCCAAGAAGCAAGCGAGATTTCGTGAGTAATATATCACAACAGAACACATATAAACCATACGCACGCTAATAGAGAAATTCAACAAATACAACGTACCATTTTTACCTAGCTTAGTGAACTATAATAAAGCATTACAGTATGGGCTATCTTCAATTTGATGAATGCAGCTAGAAGAAACACCACATAAAGAAATATATTGAAGTATATCACGATAATGCTACAAAGTAGATCAACATTGCAAAAGAGTTTATCTTTAACAAAATACTCCTAGCAAAGACTGCGACAGGAAGACACTTTTTACCCTCCATATGAAAGATACCTTAAAAAAACTGGACTGATACAGAAAAGGTACCTTAATTGCCACCGCTTTGCAGACGATGGCGTTTTCATCAACAGAGATTTATAAAAACTCCAAGAAATGCTGGTCGAATTAAAAACAAGATCAGGGTCTTCAAATAAATATTGGAAAAAGAAAAATCGTGATTTCAAAGAGTTCAATTGTTCAAGTTTGGAAATAAAGCTCTTGAAAAAGCTGAAGATTGCATCGATTTGGGACATACCATAAAACTGGGCAATAAAAATCCATTAAACAAACGAATTCGAATGACATATGCAACTACCGGGAAAAATTTTTAGAAACTTGAATAGCAAATGCTTCAACGCTTCTGTCCTTGCGGTGATGACATGTGGTGTGAATTATATTAAGAAACACATTAACCATTACAATTAGGGATGGGTGCGTGATGTGAAAACAGTTGGGTCACGCTGAGTTATGGCGGGTCCCATCGTGAACGTGACTAATATTTGAAAATTCGGCCGTGAAAGTGAGTGAACATTTCCAACGCTTGATTTTCGTTTCACGTTAATATTACTTTAAATATTTAGTAACGAATAAAAGACTGCAGGGTGTCTCTCTTCTCCGCTGTCCACCCATGTGGAAGATCTAGAGCTGGAGCGGGAGGTCATTGTACTTCTGTGAGGTAGCCTGAAGCGACGAAGCTTCTCACCTGTGTTGTGTTGTAAATGCTGTGTCTATTAGCAACCAAGTAGAACTTACTTTTAGTTCCTCGAACGTAAAAGTAATTCTAAACCTAGGAATTAAAAGTGTTGCCTAATAACATATACCTTCTTGTACTCGTATCAGTAAGAGAAACTTCAATTCCAATTACAGCTTTTGGTATTAAAAGTAATGTTTTTGAAGACGATTGCAAGAATTTTTTTTGTCGGAAATCAGTATTTATTCTTTGTTGTAGGCTATTGTAGTCAATATTCATTTATTTCTTTTTGTGTCTACTACTCTGATTGCAATATATCACGTAAATTATTTCAAGTGCAAAACATATTTTATTTTAGAGTTTTTTTGTTCTGTTTCGTGTTCTATATTGGTTTTTACATTTGAACAATCTGTTCTATCTGAATTTGAATTTTCAAGTAAAAGCTGCGCTCACGTCGTGAGTGGAGGGTGACGCCGTGAACGTGAGCGTAAGCGTGTGTGAGCGTGAGTGTTTAAAGCAAACGTGAAACGTGCTTGACGTGAGTGAATACTCACTCACACGCCTATCTTTAATTAGAATCAACCATTGCATTAATAACAACGTATAATACCTACGGTTAGCCTAAGAGACTGCAGTTAAATCGAGAAAGTCAAAAGATAAACTCAAGTAAAAATTTTTATAAAAGCCAGTGTAAAATCAGAGTGGAACTAGGCAGGCCATAACACAAAATGATGCACACTGAGAAAATAAATTGTGCAATGACGACCAACAGCCAATCGAGGACCGTTGGCATACCATGACGTAGATGGAGTGACGACAACACAGAAAAAGTAGGAAGAAAATGGTAACGAGTGATCCCGAATAGAACACAATCGTAAAATAAAGAAGAGGCCTGTTTAGAAGTGGACATGTAGAGGCTAAAAGTTTCCTATAAAAGGGGTCTTAATACAACCCTTGCCTGTAATATTTTTGGCCGTATTTAGAGTCCAATCCAAATTGCATTTTTGTACTATTTTCTGTTGTGTTGTATTTAGGCAATGTGTTCTAGAATTATAAATGTTTGCAAAGCTTGTCCTATATAATAAAAGCATTCTGAAATGGAACTCGCAGGTGCAGTGGAAAATGCACGTCCAAGCCTGCTCATGCAGATTTGACAAAGGAAAAGGTAGTCGCATGTAGTCTCCGTCGAGGGTTGCACGTGTTTGCGGAAGTGTATTATGCTTTGCAGCTAATGGAGCGAACACCAATTGTGAACACTCCTTGCGAGCCCAGCACGCCACCGGGGATTCCCAGTATCACACTTTGTACCGTCCAAGGTCAATAACACAATCTAAAACGTGTGGAGTTCAAGGGTACGCATGAGTCAGTTGCAAGTGAAACGTTCTCGGTTTAACTTGATGAAGTTGTGTTCAAATGCGAAAAGTTTTTGCAAACGCGAAAGAATGTGTTCAACAAATACAAGGTGTGTAATTCGCTCCCGATTTTGAATATATGCAATTATAATCAGGATTGGCGTTAAGCCAGCACCGTATTTAAAAAATTTTAGTAATTGCGTTTTTTAAAGACAGTTGTGTTAATAATTGATGTTATCAGCGTACGTGCAAGGAGCCCCAGGCTATATCGCACATAGGTTATTTAAGAATTTAATCCTATTTTCTTATATTTCTTTGCTTTTTATGTGTTTATGTGTATTCCAAAGTTAATAAATTGATGCAAACAGATTGACGTTTTTTGTGCACTTTTTGAAGCCAGTTAGAGTCAGATAACATTACATGGAGGACCACATTCCTGTTCTAGCAAATAGTGATCTTTCAGAAACCACTAACTGAGGTAGTCGGGTGATAAACACCCAAGACAGTGGAAAAGGTCCGATAAAACATCTCACAGGTAGTAAGGGTTTAATGTACGAGACGCTGAGCTAGGTAAAAGATAAAAACGGAAAATGAGCATTCATATATTAAGACGTACGAGACGCCTTGTTCAAATTCAACGTAACTAACCGAGGTGCTAACAAACGAATTATTTCATCTCCTATTCTATATTTATGGATCTCATATAGCTTTCAGCCAAAAAAATGTATTAAAGGTTGCTAATTGTTCTATTCTTCAACATTACTTCACTAATTTTAAGTAGTTTTAAATTTAGCTTCCAAAAATAAAAGTATTGTTTTGTATAAAATAGTCACTTATAATACCATGAGTAGTCAAAGTTATGTCAAATATTTTTGCTGTGGTATCACGAGTATCAATTGCGCTTAGGATTAGGACTCGTGCTAGCGCACTCGTCCTAATGTAACCTAAGCGCAATGGTCATGAGTAGTGATACCACCGCAAAAATATTCTACTTAGCTTTGACTAAGAATGGAATTCGAGGGACTATTCAACACTATAACATATAAGCCAATCATATTGCAGACATTTGCTTTTTTCAACCAATAACAGCACTATATCACTGAATATTGGGCACCATGCAAAATATTCACAAAACAATATACGTACTCAAAAACTAAAAAGCCTTGTTGCGAAATATCGCTTAGCAACGATGTTCTGTCCTTAGCGATATCGCTAGGTTACGTAAAAGTAAACACCAACAAACTGTGTGAACAAAGTTTGGCTTGCATTAAAAATTTAAAAATTTGTTTTGGAAGTATTCCGCTGAATTTAATTGAGGATGAATATTAATTGTTGGATTATTTTTCAATAAAGTTAATCGTTATGTATTAATATCGTTAAATAGTCGTCCCAAATACCACTCGAAGTGAATATATATATTTTTTTAATATTTTGCCATTTCCATAGAAATTATTGCAAATTTCACTCAACAAAATCACATTTAAATGTCACTCGCCTTAGGCTCGTTTGATATGATTTTGATTCGTGATATTTAAACGCAATAATTTACATGGAAACGGCATTACGGTATTACCCTTGACTATTCAATGAACCAAACTACTTTTTCGAATTAGTTTTCAGTAAATCTAGCAACAAACTACGCAATTTCTATAGTAACATACCACTAATATTGACTTTTTCTAATAAAAATCACATTTGTTTAAAATATTCAGTAGATATATCCCTACTGCATTCTGTATCCAGATGACAGGTGAATTGAATAGTCACTTATAATACGATGAGTAGTCAAAGTTAGGTCGATTATTTTTCTGGTAGTAGGTATCACAAAAGTTCATTGCGTTTGGGTACAAATAGGACTCGTTGCTTCGCAACTCGTCCTATTACAGACGCAATGGAGCTGAATGATGCCACCCCAAAAATAGTCTACCTAACTTTGACTACGGAGGATTATTCAGTGAACCAAACCCATTTTTCAAATTAGAAAGACTCAACATTTAGTTACACATGTTCAAAAACAATTTGTGTAAACATCTGGAAAAAATATTTTAATTTGTTCAAAATAGTCACTTGATTACTAATACAATAGTCGCTGCAATTCGGTGCTAGTACAATAGTCATTACAATTTATTATGGTTGGCTATGAAATGCAAAATCTAACGTTTTCATTGATCCAATTTTGACAGATGACAGGTGAACTGAATAGTCAGATATATTGAGAGTTGCCCTATTGAATTCCATTGATCGCAGATTTTCCCCTGATGAAATATCCAAAATGTCTTCCTATTTCGCTTGTCTATAGTTGGAGTTTATGATTACTATGTAATGGTGACTAAAATTTTTCCACGAACTATTTATTTATTTACTGAATTTGTGCCTTTATCAAGCTGCCAATATCCAATAGAAATACAAGCTCACTAATTGATCCGAATATATTCAATATTTAAATTAGAGCGCAATTAATTTATGTATAGGTAACATCACGGACGACTGGAAGTCCTGAATTAAGAAATAGCCCAAATACTTTTAAAGAAATTTTAATGACAGGACAAATTCTGCACAATCTTTAATAATGCGTTAATTACGAAAAATGACGCAGGAATTTAAGCAACATATGCTCCAAATAAATTAGCGGAGCCGTGTGGAAGGTTAATTAATTGAATAAAGTGGACAGAAAACGCTTTGGGGCTCCAAAAAGATACTCATTTTAATTAAAGAAAAACAATTGCTTCTTCTTGACTAGGTACTCGAAAAATTACATTTAAGGTATGTCCAGACTAATTGCTTTTTTATTACTCAATTTTGCACCAGGCTTAGCGCATCCCCAATCCAGAGATTTACCAACTGAAGTGGCAAAGTTTAACAACATCCTGTCTATGAACAATTACGTGCCCAACACAACTATATTTTAACGTATTACTGGAATTAACGAGCCGAGAATGGATGAATAAGTGCTAACTTGTCCTGTAAGCTTTTTCTTAATTTGTCATAACATCGGCGAGCAAAAGCAACTTTTGCGTATCGCTCCCATTATAACACTTTCAATGCCAACATAATTGGCTGCATGCAAGTCCCGCTGTACCGCTGCTTAATGATAGAGTATTAGGAAGAGAGAGTGTTGGCAGCAGCGTCTTGCAATGGCAGCAAGTTCAAATACCATCCGCTTCCAGGCATCGCTCTTGCTTGCCACCTAAATATTTGCACGCATCTCGACTGTTTGTCCAAGAAATGCTGCTGTTTCAATTCTGTTAGTTGGACAAATAATAGCACATGGTTATGCAAGTAGGCAGCAACAATTTTTTGCAAAAACAACCGGCAGTTGAAGTAGTTTTAATAGCAGAACAATAAAGCAACTTCTTTCTCTCCGTGCTGAGCAAAAGTGATTTTCGAGAACGCTAGTCGAATAGAAAAAGAGCGCAACGTGCAGAAATTTATAGTTCTTTAAACCGCATAATAAATCTAAATCATATATTTGCTTTTAAGTCGGAAATCTATTTTTGACACGCAGTTACCGACAAGTATCAGAGCATAAAACGAGGATAGCTGACTTTCGAAGAGAAGCCAGAAAAACAATAAACGTAGTTTTTGATATGAAATTATTTTCTTTGCTATTATGTGCAATGTGGGATAAAATGGACATTTCCCTTTCTTCTCTAAATAAAGACAAATATTATTTTTGGAAAACATAAATGTCGTTAATTTAAAAGGGTAAATTCAAAATACGGAGAACTACTAATGTTCTAATTCTTAGGTATGCCAAACCATCTTAGGTCTTCTCTATGTCGACTCCTGCCAAATTGACGTACTTCGCGCATCGATGTTTCAGCTCCATCCCCTCCTTATAGAAATCCGCACTGTGACCGTCTATCCATTAAGTCACTTCAGTGTTAAGCTGTCAACGTCTCTAAAATGCGTTCCGCGAAAGCGAGCTTTTAATTCCTCGAACAGAAGGAAATCCGAGAGTGCGAGATTGGACGAATAGAATGGGTGTGGAAGGATTTCGAAGCTCAATTGAGCTCCTTTTGATGTCGTCACAACGCATTTATGAGACGACACATTTTCATGTTGTAGGAGCACTCATTTTCGCAGCCGTTCACGGCATTTGATATTGGTTTGGTCGCGTAAGTTTTTCAGAGGGTCACAGTAAGCTGCCGCATGCTATTTGGTAATAAAATCACTGCAAGGGGCCCCACTTTTGTCCATAGCGATGATTTTGTCAAAAAAGTTGTTAAAATCTCCATTAGTACGGGCCAAAAGTTCAAGACAAATATTCACTGTATTTCTTATTAAGATTCCTCATCAATCTTTATAGCAAATCGCTTATCTTCCAATCACTAACTTTTGCACTTTGGCCACAGTTTTGGAGTTGCAGATCTTCCACTCCTTGCATCGTTTTCTAGGCTTTTCCTGCCACGCGTCAACTAATTTTTCCATCGTCTGGTAATTTGTTTTGAATATTTTAGAAAAAAACTACAACACAATCTATTAAGTGGACTAGCGCACGAATCAGGGTAAAAATTTCCAAACGTAATCATGACAAAATACGGAGCAGGTAACAAGATATTGTTTTTCAAGCCACACAGGATACAGTACAGAAAAAATCCCCAAATTATTTTTTATGAAAATGTAATTTTTATCAAAGATACTTTGATAAAAAATCAGCCTCAAAATGTATTCTTAGGTTATAGTATAGTTTACAAGGCACAAATGTCTCTCTAACATTGAATGCATGCCTTAATAATTGGTCTCGCGATATGTGATATGATTTGTTTTCTATTCTACATATTTTGAATAATGGCTCAGGCTTTTTGTGTTTGTCTTCTTACTTTAGTAACGATTTTCTTGTTAGTGACTGTTTCTACTCCCAAGATATCGGCTTCTAGGTTATTTAAGTTTCTATAAACTTATGATCACGTTGAGTTTTGTCCCTTTTAAACGAGTGTATAGATCCTTGGAAAGCTTTTTAACTTTTTTAGTTTTCACGCATCCCCCTCTGCAAAACTTGCTAAATGATACTACTAGTTGACTAATTTTGTATCCTGATTCATTTAGTATACCAGCGGTGATGTTATTCATAACCAAATTAGATATAAACGGGTTGAGGAGTCACACTGTCTAATACCTTTCTTATCACGCCAAAATTTCAAGCAGGGAGTGGATCAGTTGTAGGCAATGAACCGTGCAGCAAAGAGTGCTTGCGTGATGTGAGAGTTATTATTCCGTAAATATAGCTGTTTGGAAAAACTTTACCATTCCAATTTTGGAAAATTACAAGCTTGGTCGGACATTCCCAGCTACCAAGATGCAATTTATAAATTTAAAATTCTGATTTTCGTCTGACCGTGCCGTGAATTTTTTTCTGGATTTCCACATTGGATGTATTTAAGGAAGCCTCGTATCGTTTCGCCAACGCTCTATATATCAACACTCTCAATATCGACGTTCTGTATTCTGATACAGCGCTGATAGGTCTTCCGCCATATTGCGTGTAGAACGACGCCAATTCACTCATCGCCATTCTTAGAGTTGTCCATTTCTGCTTCATCAAATCAGCTGCCAGCAACGGCTTCCACTTTCGAGCCAAAATTCCAGGCATAGTTCTAGTCGTTATTAAGTATTCGTACCACTGTCGTTCACTTTTCTGCGCTGCACCAAACTAAGTTCAACCTGTTTTTTTTTAATTTTTCATTTGTTATATGTACTAAGAATCGCCAGTGTAGCTCAGTGGTTAGGGCATTAGTCTGCGGTGCGGAAGTCTGGAGTTCAAATGGCAGAATCGAGGCCTGGCGGGCGGCCTACCCAGTTGCTTTAAACAGTTGGGAACCTGCGTTCGAAAGAACAAGGGGTAATAATGCGGTTGTCTAATGCGTGATGCTCACCACATCACCACGTGTCATGAATTTGACACGCGACAGCCGGGTGTGAGAGCGAGGATACGGAAGCTCTGACTTTCTGCCTTGCAGGCCAAGCTCCTTCATGGAGCAATAGTGCCTGACCATTATTATTATTATATATACTAAGATAAGGATCTTCTGCAAGCATGGATTACCGCCAATCTTTTATCTGTTTACAAGTAAGTAAAGCAGCTGTGTAATAAATTTTGGGGCGTATCCCCGTTCGAAGTACTCTATGCCAGTTTATCAATATTGTTTCTCGCAGGCAGAATCCTTACAGACTTCCCATTGCCGAGGGGTTATTTTTTGGTTGAAGTTCTCTATTACATCGCCGGCAAACATACAAAAACGTGGTGCCAATAAAAATGACAAGAATTTGCTGCAATATCTTTCCATGTACAATTTGTTTACTACACGCCCCGTCCCCCTGAGTTACTGGACCCCTTTAGGCTTGTTACGTGTCATAACCGGAACTTTCCCTGTAACAGGTCTTTAGTCTTCCCTTGCTGTCGTTGCTTGTATATTATTCTAAAGACCATTGTTTACTGCTCTTTTATTTATAAATACATCAACTCGTGTATATAAATTTTGAATCAGCATTATGTTTAGTTTCAGAATGTGATTTTATTTACATTAGGTGCCCCTACTAATCTGCTTTCAACAGCCATTGTGTCCCCTTCTGTCTTTTCAATAGTTTTCAGCCATTTGTTTGATGATATTTTATCGATATGTAGGTGTGAGATGTGATTGCTGTGTATACAGTGTAGTAGTTTAGCTTTCCAATTATCTATTTTCATGCCATCTGTCTGTCTTTCTAGTAATAGGCCTATATTGCTAAGTTTGAGTGTTGATGTATCTATACGTATGCTTATTTTATTTACAGGTGAGTATTTTTCTCTCGAGTAGAATTATTTCCTGAGATTGTCAATTTATGAGTGGTGTAAGTTTTTAATGCCTATAAAAAAAACTTTTCCTTGTTCTCTTGGTAGTGTAAATCTTTTTATTACTGATTTTTCGTGATGTAAGTTTCGTGTCTGACCACTTAATGATGCCAAAGGCAGAACGGGTATATACCAAATTCTGATTGTTCAGCAGTTACTATTATTCTTTTTTGACTCTTGAACTCGCCCATTTGGTGGTGAGTTCCATACAATACTGACAATTAGTCAAGTAATGTACGGGCACGCTAGATATTGCGAAACTGACGTACATTATGGCACAACGTTTGCCCATGTCTTCTTTTATTTTTTAAACAATAAAGCCTGAGTTATGTGCAAATTATTGCTTGTATCTATTTCCCAGGTAAAGCAAAACTAAACAAAATTTAATTTTTATGGAGCGCACCTTGTAGATATTTCTCCGAAATTGTCTCGGTTTCATGCTAGATAAACATATAATATGCATGCAAAATATCGCCTTCCTCCCACAAATAATTTTTGAGTTATACCGCCAACAAACAGACAGACAGACTAAATTGAGAAAACCTGTTTTTCGTCATCAAGAAACCCTGAAACGTGAAGATCTGAAGTTATCTCGGAAGGTGTTTTTCTTCCTTCGTCCTTTAGAGGATGGAAGTAGAAAAGCAATGAACAACATGCAAATATAATAAAATATCGTTGTCAAGTATATTTGTAAGAGCATGCTGTGATGATATTAAGATCGATATTCAGATACGCACCCAGCATGCCATTGCAAACTTTTATTTGCATCTTCGATCTACAGAAAAAAAACTGATCTAGTTTAATTGGTGCTACACATACAAACATATCTGATGTGTAAGGGGTTCAGATACAGATCTTGATATTAAAGTATTATTAACCTACATTTCTGCAACGCCTGCAATTAAAATTTCAAGCATTTAGAAATATATTGCTCATTTACGATTGTTCAGTTCTCATATTAGCTCGTTGTGGTCGTTTTTCTGATCTAATGAATTAGTCGTTAAGTTCAAAGCTGTGAGATTCCTCCAAAATTTTTCTATTTTTACCTTCGTTGGACATTAATTTATTACTTAGAAAGTGATTGTTATAAAAAATGCAGAAAGTAGAATCGTTAGTGAGAGATTAATGGATAACTAAACTAAATAGCTACAGTTTGCAAATATTTTTTCTTTTTATATGTACTTTAAAGAGAAAGCTTGGAACGCTTTGAAAATCTTTTTGAATAATACTATATTTGAAATATAAAAGTGACTCTTAAATATAATATTTAAAAATACTAGTTATTTTAGTTTCGAAATTTAATTGAAATTTAACTATTCAGTTCTAATCAAAATGCTCGAGTTACTTATTACAACATCGTTATGTTTATTTTTTACGCCCAACAAAGCATTTGTTCAGTTTGTATGATTCGACCATAATACCATCTTTCCTATTATTTTTTCGTTTTGCTAATGGGCGTAATATCTTATCAACATTACAAATTAGTAGGAAATGAAAGCAATTGCATCAATTAACGCTAATGAATTTAATCAGGAGAAAAAATTGCACACCCATTAGCGAATCCCGAGTTAATGCGAATTTTAAGAGCCAGGACTCTTACAGCAGCATTCTAGGTCGAGTACAAATGCAAA
The DNA here is from genome assembly GCA_940337035.1 of Agriotes lineatus. NCBI lineage: Eukaryota > Metazoa > Arthropoda > Insecta > Coleoptera > Elateridae > Agriotes > Agriotes lineatus. Next base: position 15,213,556 of record OW679194.1, on the reverse strand, counting down.
CAGTGTAAATTGAATAGCAAAGGAAACCATTGAATGAAAAGCAATGTACAGTAACTTCTTTCATCCATGTTTAGAAAACAATTAGTAGGTACTTGTTTTGTTTTGGCATGTTTTATAAATTACTATTAACCTACTTAGTTAAAATATATGATATCCCTTTACAGTCCAAGCGATATTTTAAACTTGAACTGTAAGGAACAATCGTAACTAAATAATTATAAGATATATTACTTTAATCAGAAGTAATCTTTAAAACATGGCATTCTGCATATTGGATAATTTTAAAGTATATGAGCAGTTCATATAACCATGAACTTTATCCAGCCGTTTTATTCGCTAGACAAAAACTCAGACTAAACTAACAATTAAGGAAGGCAATTGTTGGTTCATGTTTGCTGGTGTCAAAGAACGAGAAGAATTGCAGCCAGCGGCACTCTCGAATTTAATTGCGGTGTTTTATTTCTTCAGTCGAGATTTAGAACTTGATTAAGTTTTTGATATCTACATTCTGAGCTTTCCTTTTGTACCACTTGTAATTTACGTTTGGAAGGCAAAGCCTTGAAATAAGTTTGACTTATTGTTGTCATTAGTGTTTAGGGGACTTCTATACAAGAAAGCTTCTCGCCCTTCAGTTTCCATGTACGGTAGCTTTTAGTTTGCGTCAGAGATAAGATAAAATTTTCAATGTCTACTCCAAATTTTAATTTTATTTAATATAATTAACTTTGCAGTATTTTATGTGTTCAGGGATAAGTTGACTTGTCCTGATCTTTTTACTCCTGGTGAAGACTGTTATGAAGGTGGGCGAAACGTTTAGTTCCTTTATCTTAACAATGGCACGGTTCAGTCCCGGATATCGTTCATTACGTAGTGCCAAAATAATATGTTTCACCGTACTTACTTCATGTCAAAACCAATACACCAATACACATGCAGGTGCTTAAACAATAACTATAGCCTATATTCAAATTTAGACGAAGCCTTGAATATCAATCCTATCACCTATCAGATTAAAACTAAATAAATCAAAAATTTGTAATTAAAGTCCTGAATCAGTTCCACGGTTGCTTGCAGATTTCCAACTTTTTTGCAAGTTGGAGATATGTAGGAGGTACACAAATCTCCAGTGGACTTCCTTCTATATCTGCAGTTTGCAATCGTAAAACTAATTTATAGCAATACATTTCGGCAACAATAAACCACAAAGAAAGTTGGTTTATAGCCGTACCGGCTGTCTGGCGCACTACTTCGAGACAAAGCAATCGGTACCGTTTTCTTGGATTAAAATCTGACCCTAAAACTGCCCGTTAATTTATTAGCAGCTCTCAAACTTGAGCGTTTTTCTATTCGCCATTCATAAATCCTGGGATGTCTCACGACCTTTTCGCGGTCGCAGCATTCTGTCTAATCATTTTTATTAGGCAAACGAAATTCAAATTTGTTTTTTGCCCTGAAAATTTTATGGGCAATAAAAGCTCTTTTAACACCTGTGACTATAACTGTTGCAGCTTCGGCGTTTGCGCACGTATTTTATGTCTTGAAACTGGCTGTGTCGTTATTTAAGCGAAAATCGTAGTTGGAATTGTGTCTTTTCAATATATAAGTTAAAATTGCAGCCCATCTAGTAAGTTGATTAAATCAAAATTATAATTATTAGCTGTTTGGAAATATTAACGAGATATTTTATTTTTCATAAAAATGTTGAGATGTGGTTCGAAACGAGAACGGTAATTTACACGCCAACCAAGGGAGTATTTGAGTAATATGCGCCTAGGTGAACTTTCTTTATGTTTACATAGCTCTTCATGATGTAATAAACGACATTATATTTATATGAACAGAGACACCGCTGAACGGTGCAATACGTAATAGCACCAGAATAGACTAACGATAATCTTACAACACTTTAACATAAGCGAGCTGAGAATACCCAAAACAGTAATTAATAATGTTCAACGAGTCGGCTAAGCTACTCCAGAGAAGGGGTGGATTAACATTAAACAGATCAAAACCAAATACGGACGTCACCAACTTGATTGTGCAACAGCTCGGAAATCTAAGTTGGAGGACTACCGTGTGATGTGGTAATCGCAACTTACATTAAATGAGTTATATCAAAAATACACTTATTAAAACCAGGCTCTTTGATAAACCAGTGACGTGATCACCCAACGTTCACAGCGAAATGTCAGTTTCAAATACTTGGTTTACACACATATCCACACAGATCTAGGAATGGTTGTCGCCAAAAAATCGGGTACACCTATTTTTTCCCAATGTAAACTCAACTTTTAAAATAATATCTTAATAACCTGTGCATTTAAATTAACTTTTACCACACTGTCACATATTTCGCTGTATCCGCCGTCGAACAGCAGTTATTTGAAAACATTCCCCGTCATTTCAATGATTTCGAAAAAGGAAGAATTGCCGATAGGCTACCGAGAGGAATGCAAATGAGAACAATTGCCGCTTAGGATCGTCTTAAGGTTACTAACAGGACATGCGACTGTTAAAGAGCACCTTTGAAGAACTCGGACATTCAGTGGAGACCTCAAACGTAGACCTTGCAGTGAGGAACCAGAAACAACAATGCACATCTTGTGCAAACGTATGCGTCGGTAACGCAAAGACAGCGTATATAAAGCCAACCGTACATGAAACCGAATGCCTTCATTATACACCCAGGGAGAAACAGTACTTACGTACGTTACAGGGAACCATCGGAAGATAACTTTTCGGAAGGAAAGCAATATTATCTTCTACATAGTTATTCAGAATGAAAGTAGGTAACGATAGGACTGAGTTTTACATGAATATGTAGTTTATTATTAAGAGTTATGGAGATGCATTATCTGAATTTGACGGCTTCGTTTCCATTCGCCGGATTCTAATCGCCGGAAGTCTTTTGACGGGAATGCATTTCGCCGGTTATCAAGATCGGGGACACTATGCTGATCGTGGGGAGAACACCGGCCGTGGTAGTGAAAAAATATATCAAAGACTGCAACTAACCTAAATAGGCTAGATCAGGACACAGTACTTTGCAGAATTTCGTTATATGACACGCACCCTACAATCCGGCAACACGGAATTTGAAAAGTGCAACCATTGTTTTCCTTTTTCTGCATTTTTATTGCACACCCAGATTCCTGTTAGGTTATTTGTTATAATTCGGTAATTTTATGGTCAAATCCAGTCCTGCCTGCTTGTTTATGCAAAGTTAAAAAGCATGATGCCAACCTGTTGCAGGACTGTAACGAGCCGTGTTGCAGACCGCTGACAGTGCATCGGAATTTTTCTTTATACCATCACAACCAGCGAGAGGTATTTAATGAAGCCGATAGGCTGAAAATTTGGCTTTTCTTCAATCGAGTCTTATTCCAGCAAACATGTAATGCGGTTGGCTCTCCAAGCTGCCCCAAAAGGTAGCCTGATGATTTATCGAAATTAAGTCGGGGGTGGTTTACTGTGACTCGTGACTGTGGTATTTAGCAAGCATATCATTACCGGCAGCAGGGCAACCCGATTTAATTCAGATTTCTAAGTTGTGTTATGCACATAAACTTTTTGGGTTCCGGGCTTCAAATATTGATTTTACATGTTCTCAGAATACCACACGTCTTCGAAATCCCTCCATCGATTTAACCACATTCTATGCCTCTAGCCAGCTTCCTGTTGCATATCTGCCTAGGCACCTTTGCTTCACTAGTGAGCATCCCTTGTTGACCTAGCAATGATGACTTTTTCTCAAATGTTCTACGGGTATCGTACATCTGGTGAGCCAACTTCTGGACACTGCCTTTCTCCTCCATGGCTTGAGGTATAGTAACGAAGTCTGCTATATTAAAATGTAGTTAAGTAACGTTTGCATGCTGAGTAAATCTTGTGTTTCGTTCACCAATTTATCGTCATCTTTGAAGGGATTGCATGCTTAGATTTCAGTTTACGTGTTACCGTCTCTATTTGTGTATTACTGTATTTAAGTATAAATAAATCCTTCGGAAAATTCAAATGCTCTTTTGGCTGTCGTTTGCATATTTGAAGTGAATCTTTCCGTAGTTTGTATTCTCGTGGCATAGCCTTATGGTGACTGTACCAACATTTCTTGTAACTTGGTGTGTTCATTATAATATTTAAATAATATTGGTTGTAGGTAGACGTGCAGAACGTGTTTTTATAGTGAAATTATTAGGTGAAAGTAAAGGTAAGTTACCGAAGTCCAGATAATCATTTTTCCTGCAAATCCATAGATGTGTCTTCAAAGTTAGAGACGTTATGAAGACCTGAATATTAATTTTAACCTTTTGGCGTTCTGTCTGTTTGGAAGTATGAACTGTACGTCTCGTTCGTGTGAATATGATTGACATATATACTTTTTACTGACCATATCTATATTAACAGCTAACCAACAACTGAGGTTTAAGCCACAATTTCAGGGCAGTTCTAATGTAAAATAATTAGTTATGCAACAAATAGAGCATTCTCGTTATATCCTTTATCTAATAGACTTGTCTGTCCGTCCGTCTGTCCGTCCGGGACGCTGTTTCAGCAGCCAAACCGTAAGAGATAGAGAAAAAAGTTATTAAAGTTATATGTTTGGAATGGTCATGTCAGCTCAGGAAACGAATTTCAGTCACGTAACACTTCCGGTTTTCGAGAAATCACAAAAAAGACCGGTTTTCAAATAGAACGCGGAGCTGCGACCCTCTGCGTCTTAAAACCTCGATCGGTTAGGCAACCACTTTGACACCTTCCAGGTCTGGGTACAGTTTTTATTTAATACGCGTTCTATTTGCAAAACGGTCTTTTTTGTTTTTTTAAATGAGACATTTGTCTCACTGGATTGCTTGTTTTTAAATAATAGTGCTAATAATATGGAATCGGAAACCGTAACTTTATGAGTAGCAAAATAATAATAAGCAAAGTAAACTGCAGAGGAAAATTATCTCTTCAACTATATAATCAAAATATACAATGGAACATCATTACCTGAAGTTTTATTGCTAATTCTGGGACACCTTGGGTTATGTATATTTTCCTTCGTGGGTTACTTAATTATTAATATTTATCATTATATATATCCTCCTCATTAACGGTTTTACTCCCTCACAAACCAGCCAGACGGCCCGGTTAGATATTTAAAAATCCCTCGCCTTCGCACTAATCCTCGTGTAATCGTTAAGAACGGCAAATTAATCTATTACTTAGCGATAACCGTAGACGACCTACATTGGAAATAAATCCACGCCAGAACTAGGTACATTAGCTTAAGTCTTGCCATTTCGCTTCCAAATCTGATCCGTTTGCCGACGGTGTTCGCTTTTGCTTTTTGCCAACCACGTTTCCAGAATGGTTTGACTTTCACCGAGAATTAGCGGCGCCCATGGTTTATTTTTGACAAATTGCCAGTCGAAGCACACTTCAAACTGGAAATGCGCTTGTTAATTTCGACGATTATAGCGTGGCTGACGATAGATTCGCTATCAATTGCTGCAATTTAGTGATCCATCAATCGCGAGAAAAGAAATCGGTTGACTCGATAGTATTGATGGATCTATTAAATTTGTCCAAATTATATACATTTATGATCGATCCTATTAATTTCGCCGCGTCTCTGCCTCCAAGTTTCGACTTGCCAACAAAAAGTCGAACCGCACCTATCTTAATTTGCAAATGCAATTAGAATTGACCTAGATTTATTTGCGAATTAAAGGTCGAGCATAATTAAAGCCATTTTGGCTGCCAAAAACCATTCTTTAATTAATGGTTCCAAAACTGATGAAGTGGGCCTTTAATCTTGCAGATTAATATTAGTAAATTCTTATCTCACATGCAGCACCCAAATGAATGCTGCAAAAGGTATTTTCTCTGATTAGTCCAGAAAATGTTTTATTTCTACCGAACTCTCAGTTTTAAAAGAAAAATTGAAACCATATTATTTCAATGAAATATATCTATCTGTAAAAGAAGAAAAATGTTTCCGTTTTTCGAAAACTACGTTTTAATTCTGAAATTCTAAACAATTCTTATGTTTGCTTTTTGTAGTACCCAGCCAAATCGACGCACTTGGTCCATCAACGTTTCAGCTTCACAATTTTCACCTTATAGAAGTGCGCAATAACCATGAAGTCATCTCACTTCTTCAGCTGTCATCGTCCCTGTATGCTTTGCAAGGCGGTGAGCTTTCAATTTCCTGATTGGAAAGAAATTTGACGGTACTACTCGTAGATCCAACGAATGAGTTGAGGATTTCGAAATCCAGTTCAACTGCATTTATGCGACGATGCATTGTCGTGCTACAGGATCACTCCTATTCGCAATCGCAGGGCTATTGATCTAGAATTGGTTCCGCTATTTGACCAAATAGTTGCATTGTGAACAAAATCGATAAGGCATGCACCAAAGAGTCTAAAAAAAAACGAAAGCATTACTTTAGCTGCCAAAGATTACGTTGGAGGCGCAATAGTGATGAACCCAACTTTCGTCCTTAGTCACGACTATGTAAAAAAAATTGTATGAATCTCCATCGGCTCGGGCCAAAGGCTCACGACTAATGTTAACTCCATCCTGTCTAAGCAATAGTGTCAACATTTGAGGCACCCATCGAGCTGATACCTTATTCATACGCAAAATGTTATGCAGTATCGATCTGACCAATTTCTCGTTAAAGTCTTAGCTACTACTAACTTTTCCACTTCGACAACATTTTCTGTGCCGTTGCAGTTCTTCCACTTCTTCCATTGTCTTCCAGGCTCTCTCTGTCCAGCTTAAATCACCCATCGACGAGAGGTCGATTTTTATGAGCAAGCATTCTGATAAATTTATGGTTTTCAACTCTAACAATTTATTAAAATGAACACCCTCTCTAGTCAAAAATTTAGTCACTACCTAGAGAACACAAAACACTGACTTACGACAAGATTCGTAACAATAGGCAACAATATATTGTTTTTTAAGGCTCAAAAGATAAACTGCAACAATTGATCAAACTCTGCACTAAATTATTGCTACACTATGATGGTACAGAACCGTATTTAAAATTGAGATAATTATTATATTACAAGAAAGCAGCTTTGTCAGGCGTACATTTACAATTTAGTTGGAGCGAAGCAAAACAACACTATATTTCAGACTAACTATAGCTAAACAATTTCTAAGTATTTCAAAATTAAACTTAGAACAGGCGATGTATATGATTTCAGTCGTCACATATGCATGATATAACGATGTACTTTTCACCCGCAAATAAATCTAAAAGAAATGCTTGCTAATAGTTACTACACAAAAACAAAGAACTTATTCCGTAAAATAAAGCATTTATGAGTGACAAAAACCAGCTTGGAGAGATGATGCAGTCCATGCAATGCGGCAGATTTGTTCTACTTAAGCCAGGTAAGGAGAACGCCTGAAAAATGGAGTCTATAATTGCGCCTGACCTGTGATAAGCAAAAAGCAGTAAACGGCGTGCTATTGTTACTGAAAACGTTTCGAGTAACTGTTCACAAAACATAATTAGCGGTTTTTAGCGAAATCGCCGGCTATAATTGCGAGTTTTTATCTTGCAAAATGGGCGATCATAAATATCGGACATTACGGCGGACAGCACAATTACGCTAATGGGCGAGATTTCGATGAAATGATTAAGATTTGCAAACGTTGGAAATCGGTATCAATTACGGCAGAATTATTCGATCGCCGCCAAGAACGTAGATGGCGTCCCAGCAGTGGCGTAAATGGTTATTTCAGCCCCCCCGCAAAATATTATAATGGATCTCAACATTTATAGTAGTTTCAGAGATTAGCTACTATATTCTTGGTTTTTATACCTAAACTTCATAACATTGAAAGTCGTAAAATTATTTCACAAAAATGTTGTATCTGAAAATGAGCCTTGTAGTAACAAGAAGTGTAATCAAGCTTCTGCCAAAAAAGAATCAAATGTAAAATAAGGGAGCAAATAATTGAAGACGATACTTCGTCGTACTTCACAATTAAATTTTGGTCTAAACAGTTGCGCCGCAGAAGCAACAAATCAATGTTGAAATGTTCAAAAAAGTGGAAGCAATTGCTCTTAAAAATTGCCGTATAAAGGTTTCCGTAATTGCTACAGCATTGAAAATATTCCAACCTAACGTTTACGATCTTTAGTCGGGTGTTACCACTTCAAGGAGCACGGTTCGCTCTCGACTCCCCAAGCTACCGCAAGATAGCTTGGCGATTTATCGAAATTCAGTCGGAAGTAATTTACTGTGTCGAAATAGAGATTGAGCAAGTGGTAACGCTGTTGGGATTTGTGCATCATGGCATTTTGCAAGTATAAGTTTACCGTCCGTAGGGAAACTCGATTTAATTCAGTTTTATTAAGTTGCGCTATGTATATTAACATTTACAGATTGGGTATTTTACCGTCTATTTTCTGTCGTTCACCAAATATCGACACCGTATCGGATTAGAATATCCCAGAATTGCGCGGTTCCTCAAAGTATTCCACTGCCGCCAGCTGATTCCTGTTACATCTACCGCCCAGGTAGCTTCTCGCCAGCTAGACTAAATCTGCCTCTCTTTCTCTCTCTGGCCTGGCAATGACAACGCTCTCTTGGCTGCTCCACATGTACTGAAACTGCCTTTTCCCTACATGGCTTGAAATATCGTAACGGATTTCTGCATTTCGGCTATATTAAAATGTATTTGAGTAAGTTTTGCATGCTTTGTACATTTTGTAAATTCAATGTCTGGCGTCCGTGTGACCAGATGACAAAGGTATCGTCTACGTATCTAAACCAGAAAGTCGATTTGAGCTCCGCTTGTTCAAGATCCTTGGTTTCAAATGCCCCCATGTAAATATTAGCGATAACAGGTGATCTCAAAAACACCAAAATTTTGTACATCCCAACATACAATTCATAATGGAAGTAGAAGAACATGGCAGTATTCGTCTCTAGACGTTATGGTAAAACGTAAATCAGATGGTAGTATAGGACATGCAGTTTATAGAAATAAAACACACGGAGAGATATCTAAATACTAACTCACACCATCATCCAATGCAAAAGGCAACAGTTTTCCAGACGACCAGAGCCATTCGTATTTCAGATGTAGAAAATCTAGAGAGAAAAAAGAAACTTCTATTCGACTATTTACAGAAGAACGGATACACAACTACCGCCAAACGAAAAGCAGGAGACAAGACTATGACACAAACGGCTAAAGAGGAATCCCCACCTCCGGAAGGCTTATCATTTCTAACTTACGTTAAACACTCCACTGATAAGGTTGGACGTGTCCTGAAACGACGCAACACCAAAACTGTATCCACGACCAATGAAACTTTAGGTAAAAAAAATTCCTAGTTTAAAAATCGTTGGCAGATTCCTTCCTCTAGCAGTTCGAGTTACATTAGGTAAACTGGTCGTTCCACTGATCTAAGACCTCAAGAACATAAAGGCGATTGCAAACACAAATGCATCACAAAATCAGCCTTAGCTGAGCATACATTTATAAATGAGGACGCTAGAGTACTTGCCAGAAAGCCAGAATAGTTCACTACTTCCCACGAGTGATACGTGAACCCGTAGAAATAGAAAAACATCCAAATAATATAAACAGAGAAGATGGCTTTAAGTTTAGTAAAGCGTGGACTCTTGTGATACACCATCTAAAGCATTACAACCACTATGAGTCAGACGGCCACGCCCCACGGCATCAAACTGCGCTGCACTTGAACGACCAATCAGAGTTACGTAGCTCCGAACGGCTACACAGAAAACTATAAATAGCCACTCACCAACCTTCAGTTCTTAGAGCGCATTCACTCTGATGATTCAAGCTGCAATGTCTTGCGAAACGTTAGTCAATATGGTTGCAAAACAGCAACAAATCCAAATCTTCCTACGTATCTGAAGCTACTCAAACAACACGAGCCACCAAAGAGCATGGTCATGCAGCCAATCCATGCTAGATTTCAAAAGGTGCAAGGCACATTAACCCAAAGAATGCTGACTACAAAGACTACGCGGTCTAAGCCGAAATTTCTTTTTAACAAGAATATATCAAATATATTCATTTTATGAAGCAGTTTAATCAACACTGTTGAAATAGTTTTCTACGCCATACATAAAGTATTGGAATATAGTATAAATTACTTCTAATATAACGCAGCCTTGCGAATGGTTAGTCACGCCACTGCTTCTCAGTCTCGGCTGTGGGTTGTTTATTTTTGCCAAGTGTAAAGACGGCACAGAAAAGGTTTGTTGCTAGCAAAAACTAGTCCTCTTATGCCGCAAACATGTCCTCTTCCTTATTACGCTGTACTGCAAGTTGAATTTAGAAACAACTTAAATGGTACTTTAATGCGTGTTTATTAGCGCGATACTGCTTAAGAAGGTATTTATTTGCAAACATATGTGTAAGAATTTACACCAACAACAACATTTAAGCGGGATGCTTCGATTTTGCTCTTCTTTTATTGCGGCAATTAAAAAAATATTTATTGCCTGTACGAACGTGAATACAAATTTGCACAAGCAGGAGGTCAGCTTAATCAGGCATAAAATACATTCGTTTGCTTAAATTAAACGTGTATTTTAACAAGATGTAAATTTACGTCGCGTACAACGTATGGGCTGTACGGTTGAGTACATGGTCATACTTAAATCTTCAATATGACGTCGGGTATTTTGTAAATGACTGAAAATTCCCTTTAGTGAACTTTTATTTTGATTCTAATTAAGCTTCTAAATCTATGTATCATTAACTAATAACTAGTGTAGATCTTTCACCTTTAATTTTCCTCTCATTATTTATTACGCATTTCAGAGCAATCTAAAGCAGTCCTTAATTGATTTCATAGAATTTTGCGGCAGTCGGCAATTTTGTTTTTGTAGAAGATCAAAGAATTTAGAAGCAGCGCCGCAATTAAACTTATTAAACAGAAAATTACATAAAGAATTATAAGTTTGCGGTAAGAAGTAGCATTCAGATCTTAATTGTCCATACCTTGTTTTCTCTCAAGTATTGGAAAATATATATCGCTATTTATCAATTTGTCTTAAATTTTTCTCATTCTTCTTCTTTTCCATTCGTTCCGCATTATCTGCTTTCCATTATTATTCTCTTCATTTCACGTTTCCTTTTATTTCTAAATTTTGCAGTCGTTGCTGGCAGCATCATTTGCCGCTTCCAATATGCCGCATTTCTATTTTCAGTAACTCTTCTTCATCGATTGGGTTTACTTCCTCAGAGCTATCTAACGGCAATGACACAAGCTTTACTTTCCACTTTTACAAGATATGCTCATTATTTTGGTTTTCGTACAGGAACTGATCCAAATAATCAATAAAGTCAGGCTGAAGAGTTTGTTTAGGACGAGTAGTGCGTATGGGAGACTAGAAAAACACCCTAAAAGTTGGTGCACCACCCAGCTTAGAGGAACGGGTTAGAGCGATAGAAGAAGAAAGAATAAAGGTAGTCAAAATCAGCTTGAGGTAGATACAGTTGAGGATAGTCTTTCCTTTACCAGAGCACAGGATGCCGGCGCCATTTATCGACATCAGCCGAATGCAAAGTTATCCCTAACCTAACGTTCTTCTTTGTGTCCTGTTGTTGTTGGTGAGGTGACTAGAAGAAAAACTAGTAAATAACTGATTTCTTCAAATTTTGTGTCCAAGAAACGTTAAAAAGTGTTCAGAAACAAATTGGTAAAGACCAAAACCAACAAGGTACGTTACCTGCTCAACCTCATTCACAGCCCACACACATCAAATCTCATTCTCTATCCTCATCGTCTAATAATCCCGGTCATGAAGTTGAAAGGAATGTTAAAAAATCGACGCAGTCCCAGAGCCTGAACAAAAGGAAATTGTTGGAAGGTATAAGAGATCTATGTTGAATGCTTCTTTTTTTTCACTACTTAAAAAGACGTAAAAATTGATATATAAGAAGCATCAAATCCCACAATACCGAAAAAGTAAAATTATTAATTGAACTTGCGATTAATGTCGACAACGACAGTCGTCAATTAACCGTCTCGTCACATTCACGGCTCTATAAGTCGTATAAAATTCATGCAGACACACAGACAACATCATATAAATATGACGCATTGGCCTCGCAATTTTCTCAGTATGGAAATCAAGTTATTTATCGGTAGATGTTGGATACCGTTGCTAGTTATGCGATGGAAACAATTGCAGACCAACTGATTCTCTCTTCGGGGTGATAGCTCCGTAGATAAATATGGCATTGACAGTAAGTTTATCACCGCTTGCTTCATAACAGAAGTTCACAAAATTAGTGGTTCTTAGAAAGAGCAAGTCCAGTAAGAGAGGTGCGAAAGGACTTTTGCACTCAGTCGGGCAAGGGAAAAATTAACTGATAAAATAGCTATCGGAAAAAATGACATTCTTTATGTATTGTGCATCGTCTAATGATCAGATATTGCATTTTATGATTTGAAGTTTTTGATTACTAAAATCACATTGGAAGACCAACTTAAATGTCATTGCGACCTTTTATCGAGGGTCCACCATACGATTTGGAGAGCTCAAAAAATGGAAATTAAAAAACAACTTCAAAGTCTATCAGTCTCCAGCTTATTCAATTCATCCAAAACCGTTTGGAAAAATCTGACTTCCGTGCAGAGCCACTAGACATTGATTATTGAAAGTACCAGGAAAAATCTACTGCTCGAGGATCCTTGCGGCTGTGGAAGACGTATGTAGACAGCAGCAACTCACATGTCTTAAGTTAGATCTGTTGAGATACCTTGAAAACTTCAAAAGGATTGTCAGAAGTCGATTCTCACAATGACTGACATAGAGATTTCAAAGAAAATTGTTGCAAATTGCGATTACTTTGATGAAAAGTAGATTCTATCGTGGGAGTATATAATAAAATATATAAGTGTAATTGAACCGTTTTAAAGTGAAAAACCGATACCAATCCTGATTCAAAAGTACCTAGAAGACGCATCGTAAATTCTCTTATTTCTATAAAAAGGTGTTTATTTGCAGTGAGAAAGGACGTGGTACTAAAGAGCAAGTATTTTTTTCCCCAAAGAGTTGATCAGAATCAAAAAAATATTTTACGCTATCAAAAATTTCGCCCACTCCCACTTCAAATTGCTGACCCACTCCTGCACCCATCGTTGCGCGGGCAAACCCGTGTCTGCATATTTTTCTCGGAAATTTTCCGCTAAGCTCTCCTGCCCCGAGGAAAACTGCACCTTCTTGCCCTTCGCTTTTCAAGAGTTGTGAATCCCGATTTTGAGTCGGTTATTGTTGCACGTAAAGAAAAAGTATCGCACGTTGCTATGTAGTGGGGTAGAAGTGACTGAGTCGGATGAATAGTGAGGCTCCTTAATAATAACTGCGCATTTCCAGTTTTACAACTCCCGCTGCCTGTCCAGGTATTTTGAACGGTGTTATTCGTTACATGCTTGTACCGTTCGTAGAAATGTCTTGACATTGACGGGTTAATACCGTTCCGTTGAATTTGGTACTTGTAGCGTCCAACACGCTAATTAATACGCTTTCCTCGGCTTGCTTCATATCCATTTTATTTTCGGTTACTTTAATAATTAAAAGTTAACAGCATGTAAAATTATCATGACGTCCTCTTGGCTTCAAAGTTGATTTTTGTGATACCTACATATATGTGAATTAGCTTGGAAGTATTTAATAGATCACTATTAAGTTACCTCTCTCGTTTGATTGTGTCTTGTGTCTGTCTTCTCTGTAAGGGTAGGTGGCAGTGGCGTACCAGGTAGCAGCAAAGAGAGGTCTGTTGTGAAGGAAGTCGTCAATACACACACGCCCCATTCCAAGGAATACTGCAAATTATGATTTTCTCCTTGTCTCATATTCTAAAGGGGTTCATGGCGTTTTGAGATAAATACTTGTGGCGCTCTTAAGTAAAGACCATCGGTTATTTACGTAGCTACTCCCATCGTCCCGTGTATTTCTGCTGACTCACTCTCTTTCCTTTCTTATTTCATTTTCATCGACCATTATTGTCGCAAGTATTCATTTATAATTTTTACTTTTTTTCCAGACATCTTAACTTTAGTTTTGCAGTTTCCATTTTAATTTCTTTCCGGTTTGTGCGTCTCACAATGTATCCGCCAGTTTTATTCTTAATTTTTCCTCATTGAACATCGATCTTTGTATTTCTAATATATGTTCTTAATTCCTCTAACTGGTAGATTGCTCTGTAATATTCTCTTTTTGTCATCTTCAGAGTGTTTTTATATTGTCTAAACCAATTATGTTCTATCAGTTAATACTGAAACTGGCTGAGGGAGTATTAATCACGTCTACGTCATTAACAGTGTTCATAAGTTCTTTCATATTTGTTGTGCATTAAAACGGGCAAAATAAGATAATGGAACGACATAAGATACTGCAAAATGTTAATTTTATAGTACTGTAACTGCAACTTTGTAGATCAATTTACTGCGCATAAAACACGGATTCTTTGTAATATTTTATACGGCGTGGTTAACCAACATGCAACTGAAAACCGCATGCTGCTATGGCCCTAATATTGGAACCGATGCTTAAGTACCATAAATTTCTCGCTTATTATTTATTAAATTTCTACAATGTCGACTGGCCATCCGGTCAAGGCTGGGTTGATAATAAATTGCGGTGTTTCTTTGCAGACGCTGATTGTTATGTAGATACAGACGAACGGATACAAATATTTGTACATAATAGAATTGAGACTGATTAAAATTAAGCCACCTGGGTGCGATGATGTACGTCCCAAAGTAATTTTAGAAATACCAAGAATTGTGATCAAATTTCCTGCGTCTAAAAGTTTATACAAGATATTAAACGAGTAATTTACAGGTTTAGAGTAAAGAAACATTTATATATGGAGAGAGTGCAACCCACCCTACACTTCCCTTCTCGTAGCTTCTTTTGTTTTTAGGATGAGTATTAGGGTTGTTTTTTGATATTTACTTCCAACCTTTTGGCATTGCCCTAAGAACGGCATAATATCAATTCATCCTCACGTATAAAATTCTATCTAGAAATGTTCCAAAGCCCTAAGGCCTGCAATTGATTCAGTTCGACTTCCAGTCGAAAGTTTGTGTTTGTTTCAAATGTAATTTGATTTGTGAATGGGGCTTCCCATGGTTCTTAATTTATTAGAAGTTGGCCATTGTTAAACGTGACAAATAGTAGCCTCGCACACAAGCGCATAATTTAAATGCAAGGCTTCAATAACACTAATATATTGCACAATTCAGACCAACTTCCAACAAGTAATTTATAGTAAAGTCGTGCACCTGGAATTATCATGTTACGATCATAGAAAGTTAGCGTTTTTGTAATTTCTTTTAGACAGTGCATCGTTTTCAATCAATTTAAAATTGAAAGGTTCCGAAGTAACTGAATATTTAATTTGAAGCAAAATTCCACTCAATCCATCTTGATAATGCAGCGAAATGCGATCAATTTTGCATTAAAAGCAGATACACGTCTAATAGCCTGATTAATTCCCAATAAAAATTACATTTAATTGGTGAAGTTAAGTCCAGGAAATGTTCATGGCGCAAACATTAATGCAAGTATTATAAATGTTGAGAAATGGTTATTAAGGCCTAATTTTTCCTAAAATGCTAAGATAAGAATGTTGGATTTATTTATAATTAAAATTGTTCCACAAGTCTAAGATTTGCTAAGCTTAAAACTAGCAGCACTTTAGCCCCTTGTAAGGTCGATACAACAATGATTAAAATATACATTTACTCTTTTGCTTTCTACAAGTCGACAGCAATTTTTGCAAACTATTGCAATAGGAGGAATATCCGTCATGCTAATATCAGAGATGCCTTAATATAAAGGAATAAAATGTTTAGTCTTCTCCACGATTTTGTACGTGTTTGTGTTGTACGTAGCGACATGTTTCGAAACCAGACTGGTTAACTGGTTTCATCATCAGGTCATAACATTCATGGTTATTTAAATAGGCAAGCGCATGCATGGTAAAATGATATTAAATTTTGAATAAATATAAGTAAAAAATAATTTCAAACACCTACCAAGTGGAGAAGTAAAAAATTTACCAGTGAAATACATTATAAAAATCTTAGAAGTTTGCGTCATCTTCATTAGCACATACTTCTTAACTTTCTATTATAATGATTATGTTTTAACCAATATAACAATCTATATAATGTGGTTTATTGATTAATTGTATACTTTTACCATATGCTTACCACCTATGTTAATAACCATGAATGTTATTGCCTGATGATGAAATCAGTTTGGTTTCTAAACATGTCGCTACATACAACACCGTAATAAAATCGTGGAGAAAACTAAAGGCTCTTATTGTTTTATAAGCTATTGCATTCTGATAATCCTTGAAACGGAATCCCAAGAAAACGTCGCTTCACAAGTCTATTTCAACGTCGATATTCAATTCAAATGAAGAAAGTGACGCAGATTTTTCTCTCTGCGTGAGAACACGCAATCGGTGGGAGAAACTGCGAATAGAAGCAACTGAATCAGCTCGTATCGAAAGTTATCTCTTAGTCTTATTGTATGCAAATAAAAAGCCTCGGGTTTTGACACATATTATTATTACCCCTGTAAGTAAACCGGAACGAAACCCCGCAATTCTTTAGCAGCGCAGCTTTTTTTGTTCTCTATTGTTTAACATATTAGTGGTCAAGGAGAGCACTTTCGTTGGGCATCGTTCGACGCCACCTTCTCCGCAATATGTCTTAAATGACCTAATTTGCAAGTGTGCAATGTGCAACCAATTAATACTGAAACTTCCACACCTTCGAAAGCGTGGAAAATAAAAATTCAAACCTACTTTGCGTTTAAAAAGTACGCAGATTTGCGATGTGTTAATACGTATCCAACTTTCATCCAAAGATAAAAATAGAGCTTGCCATTTATATACATTCAACAACTTTTAAATATTAGTTAGACTGTTAGGGACGTTCTCAGAATACTAAAAATACATTCCGGACATTGACTGAGTAGCTAAAAGTTTATGAGATTATACTCCATTTTAGAAAAGCGTTTTTTCTTGAACTGATGTTAAACTTGACAAATTTCGAAGTAACTTCTAAAAAGAATTAAAACAGATAGAGAAACCATAGCCTTATTCTTTGCACCTATTCAATTGCCACATTTCTCAATAACTCTAACCAGCTTCAAATCGTACCAAACAAACGTTAGGGCTATATGAAGATATCGGAAAGCCGATTAGCTACAGTAAAGACGGTATCCGGTACTTTTATATAATTATCAAAGGGTATTCAAATTACCAGGGGTTTCCAAAGAGTATTTTACAACCGATACGTCCATTAGCTTAAGAAAACTCTTAAACTCAGTAAAGTACCATGCGTAGTCAATTCGCTACGATTTGAAACAGACTTCAAAAAGGTTCGATACCTCAGTTGCTTACATTAGCCGTACGCAAAACCATAGTAAACATGAACAGATTGACGTTAATAGATATGATACAAATGTTATATCAGTTAATTTCAACAATCGTATAAATCATAAGCGCGACACGTTACAGGCGAAAACCACAAATACAGCTAACTCTATTGTTGCTACTAATTATGACAGTTTAACTAGCACACAACAAAGTTTAATAATTTAATAGGTAACAGATCTCTGAGCAGATTATACAGTGTAACCAAGATAATAGTAAAAGATGGAAATTTGGTTAAATGGGAAAAAAGTTGCGTAATTAAAGAACTAACAAAATGACGAATAGAAATCCTTGAAATGATTTTTCGTTTTTAAGTTATATAAGGAAACACGAATTACCGGATTTTCAATTCGTTTCTGGATTTATCATTAAAGTTAGAGCAAAACTGACAAAACTTCTTTATAGCAACTTTTCATGGACTTAAATATTACGTCATTAATTGTTTTATCCGACGTTTCGTCTTAGAGCATCTATCATCAACATTAAACCACCATGTGCTTATAAAAGGACCGCATTTAAAAAAATTATGGTTCCTCGAAGACGAAACGTCGGATAATAAAAATTTATGGCATAATATTTAAGTCCACGAAAAAGTTGCTAGAAAAAGTTATGTCAATTTTGCTCTAACTTTAATATTAACACCAGGGAAAAAATAGAAAGAAAATCCAAAAATGGGTTTTTACGATAACTCAAAAACGAAAAATTAAATCAAGGATTTTAGGCATCATTTTCGTTGTCCCTTAATTGGGCCATTTTTTTTACATTTAACCAAATTTGTATTTCTTAAGTATAACGAGATCCTCATATTGGTCCTCCTTATCTTGATCACACTGTATTATCGGACAATTACAAATTTATGATGATGCCGCAGAACAAACATAGCAGGAGGGAACAATAATAGTATGCCACCACATTACTGAAAATTTAGACTGCTCCATAAATGCGTCTGTAATTAATGACAAACTCGGAGGTGATGCGACACTAACCGGTTTTTCCAATCTTTCGGTTTTATCTATAAATTATTTTTCACCTTCACAACACAACATCGTGTTATAGTTTTAAACGCGAGGAGGCGTTGACCAAACAGATAGCAGTAGACTGCATAATTAGCCATCTATCCAAGTGGCGGCAACAATTGCTAACCGAAGAAGCGAAGAGGGGGCACAACAAAGACTCAGCATTGATTACAAATTCGCCTACCAAATTAGTACCCAACCTCGCGGTTCATATTTTAACGACTCCAAGTCGGCTGTAAAATCACGAAATGGCAATACCTAATCAGAATATCAAAGAGAAAAAGAAAACGTACACATACCTTTAGCTTACAGCTCCGCTACTTAAATCTCGATGTGAGAAAAATCCGCAATCAAATACGATAAGTAATTAAGACCCAAATATCTTCGATAAAGCAACATTACAACCATACGCAGTAGTGCAAGCGAGCTAGGACACTAACGTTGCCCTCGTAAATCGCTATAAACTAGCCACAAGCTAAGGCAAAGGTTAATACGAAATGAACACTTGCGATAAAGTCGTAGACGCTTGCAGAAGAAAGCCAGGAACCAAAAATAATCACCGCAGGTACGTAGAGGCAATTGAATGATAGTTGGGCTAGTTATGCATGACAATGGGGCGATAATTCATCTCGCGTGACTGAAGGCCGTTTATAACGAGTTCGGCGACTCAGTGACTAAAATGCATAAAACGGACGGTACAATTAATGGGCCATTAAAGCATATCGCTTTTTTATCCTTAACACGCCCCCTATACGTGTAAATCTTAAGTTATTTAATTAGAAATTCTATTATTTTATTGCAAGACAAACATTTTTCACTAAATTTTTCCGACGTCTCGTTGGCTTATCGGTTATCATTTTAGCTCACTCGTAGCTTGGTGTAACGCCGCCGCGACCTTTTTCAAAATTCCTCGTCACTTATTTAGAAAAATTGAAGCTCTGAACATACTTAATTTAAATACTTACTTGGCAGCAAGATACAAAGTAGCTCTTATCCCGTTTATATCACCAAAACATATAAGATGGTATAAGAAGTATTTTATCCAACACCTGCTTATTATGCCCCTATAATTATGGCAACTTTAGTTGAATTATATAGGTCATTTCATAACCCACACGTAACTTTAATTTACTCTAACACACTTCCAATTAATTTGCACTTCGACTTTTCACAGCTGGTAATGCAAAGCTTGTTTTTTAATATTTATGGGGTTGCTGAGTATGGCATGCGTGTGTTATTACAAATAATTCACTCGAGAAAAAACCTCCACTCGATATGGTTTCTCGAGGGCTCAGTCTTCCTCTCATGAATTATTTGTAACATAACATACTTGTACTACAGATAACTATTTGGTGGTAAAGTATTTGTTTTCCCCATTAACTATGTAAGTCGCTATAAATATAAATAAATAGTAAAAAACAGAATGAAGCGAAGTCAGTAACAAGGAACTAAAATGACTGGTTTTACGACTAAAAAATGAGATCGCTCTAAAAAAACCTAACCCATCTGTGATTAACACTGCTACATCTCAAAATTTTCAGCGTTACCTTATAATTCGCTAGTCTTAAGCACATATGTCAAGTTATTAATGTGCGCGGATACGTGGTGCTTGTTCTAGTTGAATATCAATGCAGTTCATTAAATACGCTGTGATGATTTAACGTCTGCATCCTCCTTCTCGGGCACCGATATGGGAGGTTACATTATAGATTACAATAACTTGTACTTTCCTGACGTAAGAATTAATGTGCATTATTTAGCTATTTTTGTGCACCATTTACATGAAAAATCAGCTAAATTATGGTGTAAACAGTTCGGACAACAGTTTGCCTTGACATTAACTTATTGCGAGCATGGTATCGCTGATTATAAATGATTGAAGAGGGCAGTTAAGTCTATCTCTGGCGTGCTTAAAACTACAGAAACCGTTTGCCAACAGTGAATTTAGAAGCTGAAAAGAATTTAAAAAGGTATATATAATATAAAACACTAAAAACGGCGATTCTACTAGATAGGTAATATCGATAAATTTAGAAAGTCGGAAATAGATCATCCCAACTTGATTAATTCTTCCTTATTTATGGTCGCCTGATTGCAGACGCAAAAACTGTATAAGTAATCGATGCGTATTGATTGATTGTGTGCTCTGCATTCTCATAAAGCGGCTCCTTTCTTGGAAATGAAATTCGTGGCCCAAAATCCCAAAGCCAATTTCGTTGCTAATATTTTTAT
Source organism: Agriotes lineatus (assembly GCA_940337035.1). Lineage (NCBI taxonomy): Eukaryota > Metazoa > Arthropoda > Insecta > Coleoptera > Elateridae > Agriotes > Agriotes lineatus. The sequence goes on along the minus strand of OW679194.1, from coordinate 15,192,842 downwards.
TAATGGTACCTTTTGTAACTGGAACTCTCCGTGCATTGACCATTGTGTGCAATTTATTGAGTGTCTTATATAATATTTAAACGAATTAATAGCTTTATTAGCTTGAAAAAAGTAGGTTATTATTTAAGAATTCCAACAAACTTTTAATATAGAGAGTATTCACGAGTTGATAGTAGAGGCAGAATTGGAGAAAACCTTATGAATTCCAATTTCATTAACTTGAGATTCGGCTCTAAACTTTAAGCATTAGGATAAAAACGATTTTGTATTTAGGTGAAGTACCTTTGCTGTTGTAAGCCAACTTTAATCACAACAGACAAGACTGTTGTAAAGCCGCATAAAAAAATCAGTGAATCAAGAACGACGCCTCATGGGCATTGCCCAATTATGTAATTAAATATTATGCAGCATAAAAGAAACAAATGCCAAGAAAATACACGGAGAAAATCGTAAAATTGGAATTTCACTAATATCTTGGCACAGAGTAAAAATTTCTATATAGTATGTCAAATTAAAATTGTAGAGTGCAGCAATCTCTGTAAAAAAGGTTCAAGTTTTTTTCTAAAAACACTTCATTTTCGAGGTATTTAGCTTTGAAAAACAAGTTTTGGTAATAGTCTAGTCGCTCAGGGTCCTCCCGTGTGCACTGCATGTGTGCATGTAGTTTGACCATGTATCTTTATGTTTTTTACCCGAAAAGCGATTGCCGATGGTCCCACGTTCCAAAAATGGTTCCATAAATATTGTTATTAACAAATTATTGCAAAATTAGGGGTTTTTTGCGTACTGCTCTATGGCGAAAAATAACGATTGCCATAGGTCTCAATTTCGAAAAATGCCTGAATCAAGTGTTATAAACAAATTATTGTAAAATTAGTGTTTTTTGCAAATAATGCAAAATCATTAATAGATATAAAAAAGTTTTTCTAATAAAAATTGACCCAGATATGAATTTCTAAAGAGTTAACCGTTTTTAATAATCGTGAAAAATTTATTTTTCGACCTTCTCTTGGCTATTTTTACTTCCTTTTACTATAAAGGAAGTATTGGATTCACCCCAAAAATTCGAAATTGAGTTTTCAACGGATCTTCACGTTTTAGAGTCCCCTGATCCCAAAAAACATATTTTTTTTCATTGGTCTGTCTGTGTGTGTGTCTGTCTGTCTGTGTGTCTGTCTGTGAACAGAATATCTCAAAAACGAAAAGAGGTATGGCGTTGAAACTTCATATATAAGTTTTGTGTACTATGTAGATGAGACAGCAAGCTTTTGAAGAAAATCGCATAACCGGAAGTAGGTGTTTACTCTTGTGATTTTTCAGTTTTTTTCGATTTTTTCAAAAACGGCTCTAACGATTTTTTTTAAACTTTAAATTTTTCTTACATTTTTAATGTGTATTGATGTGAGATAGGTGATTTTCCAGTTGAATACTTCTAAAGTGGGTTTCTTTTGTGTTTTTTTCTATTTTTTTTATTAACTCCTATTTTAAATAAAACACTCGGTATATTATTACATTTTTGAATTCACCCTAAAATTCTAGAGAAAATTTGTCTCTTCAACTAACACTCGATTTTGTACCGTTTTTGTAGAATTTGTAATTTTTGAAAATTTTTAACAAATGGTTAAAAATTAAAAATGAAATTTTTGACTAATTATAAGATCACTGTAAAAGGAAGTTGTGTGAGTGTATCACACCAGATTTTTTATGCTTTTACTTAAATAATCATTATAGCAAATATTGTGCTAATTTTTTTCAGCTGGAATACAAATGTATTAAACAACGGCATTAATATTATTCAAAATTGTTTAAATCTTTCTAGCGAGAGCCCTAAGAATTGTTCCCAAGCTGTACGTGTGAAAAAAGTTTAATTAATAGATGCAGATGTTTAGACAATTACCTAAATTTCTGTAAATTTTGCAACTGTCAAATAAATGGCAGATGTAAAAATGGATACAATCTCTCCACCAATAATAATAGTTAATGTCATAGAGTTATTCTCGCCATGATTTTGTGTTTTCAATATATAATCTATAAATTAGAATCTATAATCCTAGTGTACATTTAGTTCACATATTAAATATGTAAGTTGTGAATCAACATTTACATATGGAAATAAAAATGTTAGCAAAATATAATGTAATAAATCATTATATTATAAACCATTATATTTGCTCACTTTTCAAAACGCTAAAAAATAAAATAGCGTAGTTTAGTGTTCCAGCTGTAAAAAAATATTTGCATCTGGAAAAGATAAAAGGTAGAGAAAAATTATTGCTAACATAGGCCAAAATCTATATTTTATTAACAAAACGTTTTATAATTTATTTATTATAAAAATTACAAATACTGTTATAATTTTCTTTATTATTATCATGTTTGCTGTGACAAATGTTGTTATAATAATTATCAGTTCCCTACATTAATAGCAGTTGATTCGCCTGTGGAAACTCATGTGACTGATTAAAAGATTTTTATGCCTTTTCCGAATTTTTCGAAAAATATAGAAAATGATGAATGAAAACATTAATGAATAAGGTTTGTAGGCACATATTTTGAAAGTACAGGTTCTTGGGAACAAATCCATCTATATGTCATTTACAAAACTAGTATCTTTGATAGATTTATGTCGGCTGGAAACACAAGTGCCGCGAAAAACGCGAGAGCCAAAAAAAAAGGACATATGAAAAACTTGGTTCAATTTGGCCAAAGATAATTTGAAAAAAATGCTATACGTAGTTTGGTCTTGTTTGGCCTACTTAATCTTTAGCCCATTTCAGTGACTTGATTAAATGAAGTGTAAATATTGTAAAAATTCATAAAGGTCCACTTTTTATTTAGCTACATTAATGATGGTTACAACTCAAAAAAATTCACCATGAACCAAATGTGTATTACAAATATATCAGGCTTTTCCATCTCTTTGTTTGCCAGTTCAGAGAAAGCGTTTTTTGAATTTTGGAATCTGGAAACAATGGAGATGAAAGATTCGGCGAAAAAACTTTCAGAAGCTGAATGTGGTCAAAAAGTCAATGATAAGATTCATAAATCGAATTTCCGAGAAAATGATAGGAGATACGTTGTTAGAGGTGAAATATGCCTTGCTTCTGTAACCCATTAATTTTATCGTCATTTTTGTGTTATTCCGGCCAGCCTTCTTCTATCGCCTCGGCGCTTTGCATTTCTCGAAGTCGCCGAACTCGTTCTGCACGGCCTTCAGTCGAGCGAAGCAGATTATTCATTCCTTGTTAGGCATATCTAGGTGAAGCTTTCAAATGTCTTTACACACCTGTGGCGATGTGTTTTGTTGTTCATTCCATGCGGCCAGCGTCTCTCGACTTGAACGGACGCATTTAGTTTCAATTAGTGTAAACCCTTTTATAGTAAATTTTATAGTGCCCTAGCTCACCCACTCTACCATAGCTCACCCACTCTACCATGTATTTATATGGTTGATTTATCGAAGACAATCTGGGTTTTATTTATCCGTCGCATTTGCTTGCTGATTTGTCTGACGTTGGTATATCGTGTAGTGGAGCCGCTAGCTCAAGCGGTGTGTGCGTTTATCCCCTTTCTTGTTCTTTGTTGTACGTAGACATTCGAATTTCGTAGATTTTAGAGCCGACCTGGGCGTTATGAAATTATGAGCTCGAAGTTTATGCTACTAATTTGTCAGCCGTGTCATTGGAACATTACTGAGTTCCTGCTTGTATTCGAGAACTTTTTTAGCGGCTGATTGTTGCTGTTTGCTTTCCAGTGCCGTTCGCATTATTGCTGGGGAGTAGGATGTTGTGCAAAGTAAAAACGTATATGTACATTAAGCGTACCGTAATCACGGATTAACTGGTTAGTGTTGCATGATTTTCGAGGTCGTCAAAATACTGGAATTTGAAGACGTGGTACTTCAAAACCAAGGTACATTTCAGTGCAACGAAGCCATCTTCAAGGACTGGGAAGAAAAAGTAATCATTGAGAATAGCTCAATGGATGAAAAAATAAATATATCCTGTCACATCGCCCAGTCTGTAAGAAAGAAAGCCAAATGACACCAATCCTATCTGTATTTGATGATCTCTGATAACCGCAAAGGAAAATTGCAATTTCCAAATCTCCGTTTTGGTGGGAAGTGTGAAAGAAACAATAATTCAAGCTCTCCGGCACGACAGAGTCGTTTTTGAAGTTAAATGCAGTGCGTTTGTTTTGAGATATTCTTAATAACCATTTGGAGTGTATTTCATAAAAACAATCAGTCAATATGTTGGGATTTATATGAAATAATTTGGAAGATAACCTTTTTTTGGTAAATTCATGATCAGAAAAGAATCTGTCCTTTCTGTTGCAGCACAAATATTAGATCCAACCTAACTAGATCTACCTATCCTGCTGTAGTTAAAATTCTTCAGTAGCAAAGAATATTGGAACTCCTAGGATTTTTCATTGCAGCTCAACTGTTGACAGAAGCCGTCAAGTCATTGAATTTTACCAAAATTTTCCTCTTTTGCTGAAGTAACCCCTTCACAGCTTTGGCATAGTTCAAATAACATAAGAATTAGGGCACATTCATCGGGAATCGGATTCAGGAAATCAATTTTCTAGTTCCATATCGCTGATCCCAACAACCCCACCAACCTCCCTTCAAGAGGATGCTCTTCCATTGAATTAAGAGCATCAAAATGGTGAAAGGGGTCAACTCGGTTAAAAGACAATCAGAAACATTGGCCCCCAATCTATTGCAAATCTAGATGAAGAAGTTATATCCATTGGCAACGCAAGTACTGAAACCCCATCACAAATACTTAAAATTAGTTTTTAAGCCAAACAGGGCTAATCTCTATATATGATATTGGAATTTAGAAATGTATCTTCAATATTATGCCTTTCGTCTGCAAAATTTTTTATAAGACACAAAATAAAGTTTTTTTTTAGTAAATCTTTAACATTTGGAAAAACTGATTTGGTTTATGCTGTTCTTAAACTATTCATTTAGTTGCAGTTTGGGAACGGTGATTTACAATACATGGCGGTACATAAAAAAGTAACCGCTTTAAATGACCCATAATTTATTAGTAGATTGAAGGCTTGGTTAGCGATGTGCTTCTAGCCTTGACTGAATTTTTGATTCAGGATAATTGAACCGTGGAACATTTGTACCGCTGTACTGGTGCAAGTGGTTTCGCTAAAGCTCAAGCAAAACGCAAAATGTTTGCAAATTTAGCCATTTAAAGGTAAAATGTTGCTGCAGCGGCAACGGCTACGAAATTAAAACAATTTACGTGTCATTCAAAAAGCAAATTCAAGAATTAATGGCGAGTTTACCGTTCGGTCAGTCCGTATTTAACAGAACAGAATTAAGCAGCTAATTCGTAACGGTACGCTTTTTATATGGAACGCTCGTGATATTTCAAAATTTGAAAATGCGAATATGAATCCTAACTGTAAAAGCCAGGTATCGTACACATATGGATAATCTGTCGTTTGTTTAGCTTAGGGGCATTCGCAAAAGTGCAGACAGCGAAATTGCAACTTGTTAAACGCCGTAACCGTGTGAGGACTCCAGAACCGTTTCCATTGCTCCCTATTAAAATTATAATTGCACGTTGGCGTAATTATGTTATCAAATTTAATTACCGTGCATCTCACAGATGGTTATAGATTTTTCTTCGAAGGAATTAAATTGTTATCGCCATCTTATCGAGTTGCCTGACATAACCAAAATTACGTTGTCAAAGATATTTCTCCTGAAATTAATTAAACTTGGAAGGGTTCACGACTTACCAACGAGCATAATTATTATAAAAATTCCTGCTTTGGCTTACAGGGTGTAAGACACATAAAGTCAAAAAAATCTGGAAGTTTATCTAGAAATACAACGCGGTCTATGCCCAAAATTAATTTTAACAATTTCTCTAGTTGTTTTCGCTTTATGATTCGCTTTTCGTCTTCTTTTCTTTTTTTTATTATTGTTTCTAACTTACAAGTATTTTCTAATTTTATTTTAGCCTACTTTACTTTGTGTTAACTTTCGTTGCTGGCACTAATTTTAACACACAAGTGCTGCTTAGCATAAAACCAATGTACACCGGTTTTTCCATTTTCTTTTTCCTTTTCAGTAAAATTCCCGCAGTTCTTGTGTACACCAAATAGTAGTTTATTTAATCTTACATTCTATGTAAACATTATTATATGCATGTTTTATGAATAAATAAAACAACTTTTATTGACTGAACTATTCTGAAAGTGACTTTTCCATTATACATGTAAACTTTTGATTTCAACAGAAAATGGTTGCTGTGCTTCTTACATGACAAAATTGTCGGTTCAAATCACCTTGAGAAATTTTTATGCATTTTTGTACCTTGTTCAGATCACCTGTTTCCAGTGTTTTTTTTCCGTGGTTTGCCACTCTGCTAATTTTGTTCAAACAGTTTTCCTCATGTAGCCCTTTCAAACTGCATTTTTTTGACTGATAAGTAGAGAACGTCACACATTTGATTACCGAGGTAGCAAATTGAATTGTGCAAATTTAATTAATATCACCTAAATTTATTTATTTGTGAATATTAGCAATCGCGTCTGCTTTAAATGCAAAGATTAAGCAAATTGAAAAACTTCTCACCGCCAAACGCATATGTCATCCGGTTCTGTAGTCCATCATGATAAGCGAAGCTCCGATTAAAAGCACGACACCAGGACAAACCATTAGCATCAACCCGTTATCGAAATCGTCTTACAGAGAGAAAGCTTGTTAAAGGCCTTAATTACACAAATTAATAAGCGACTGCCGTATCGATGTAACACAACTTAGTGCATAGCTGGCTCAACCATCGACATTTTTAATGAGCAGCTGCTGCCGGACATTAAGCGACCACATAACGAGCCCCGAACCGACGATGGCTGTTATCGGGTCCGGAGGAGGACCTCCAGGCGAACACAAGAAACCACTTGGAGCTTGGAGCACTCGCAACGGATTCCGGGGCCCCAAAAAGCCGACGGCAAAGTCGGCGAAGTGCACCGCGCTACTGGTATTCTAGCGATAGCCAAGAAGCACTGACAGCGCTGCAGGAACAAGAAGGCACCGCGATCCTGCTTAACGGAACAGACGATTCGACCCTCGACTGAGATTCTGTGATCAATTCAGCGGTATCTGCGGATATCTACACCCGTATTAGATACCACCAATGTCTTGTCGGAGTTGGTGTTCCGAATAGGGACACCGACAAGTGCGCTTCTTGCATTTCAATGAATTATGGCTTATTCTCGGGTTAAAGCACCAGTTGCATTTATCATACCGAGGAGAACATTAAATCTCTGGCCGACGCGTAGCCTCACTTCCTGCTCGCAGGGTTGCTCTTTTTTCCAGCTCGTTATCCGTCCACCGTGCATAATTGCTATATCGGTTTTCTTGTAATGATAATCATTTGCATACCATTAACGTGGCGACATTTGGCCCCAAATGGTTTTTTTTTTTCCACCCGACTTCGAAACATTCGGCATTTCTAAATCTTCAACGAAAGTCGTTTTTGTAAATTTGTAGCTTCACAACCACCTACATAATCGCTACAATGAGTTAACGTAACGACGATTGTCTTAACCCAAACGGTTTTAGGTGAGACAAATCCGTTGCTTATAAAATGAATTAGCATTTTGAGGTTTTGCTTAATCAGATCAATTCTTTCAAATCATCATTTATTTCCTACTTTAATGCTATTTATTTAACTCTTCTTCAATTCGTCGAGAAAAACTACTTGTCCAGATTATAGACATTTTAGGTAGAGGAAAAGGATAGACATGTGTTAGTGGCCCTATTCCGATTTCGTAGTTTTACACCATGCGACGGTGGTTGAGTAATACTTTTCTTGCCGTGCAGGTTCGTCGGTGTTTCGTCGGATATTCAGAACTTTTAAGCCATGAATGGTGCCGATGTCACTAATTAGGTCCCGTCGGGCTCCAGCGATCTACTGAGTTCGGAGTCGTTTCTACCATTTACGCAACACGTGACCATTGCGGCTTATTTGACGCCGCTGAATTGCCATCTTCGTTAAACAACTGTTATCGCCAGTTTCAGCATTTCTGCCATCCAAGCGATTATCTTCGTGGGCCCGACGTGCTTCAGATCTGGTAGATAAACCACTGGGGGTTGGAGCTCCGCAAACTTTGCTACTTCAAGCTGCAGACTCGTTTTACCTTCATGTCAATATTATAATGACTACAGTACGTCCTAGTTACGTTTGTTATTACTGCATACATTCTGCAGGTCAATTTCCTACACTTCATTCGCATGCCCTTCGTAGCTAGAATAATTATACTATGTTAGGTGTGTGCTTACACAAGTCTTCTCATAAGCTAAGACTAGATTCATTCTGATGTGTTGACTGAATTAAGGTCAAGATCCACTAGTCCGCTGATTATTTTACCAGTATTACAGCAGCAGATAGAGACAAGGTAAATTCATGCATACAGCCTGACTTCTCGGCTTAGAGCCACATACGCCTTCGGAGAATAATCACGTGTCCCACTGAAGCTAGTTGTATGAATTTTTGGGTTTTCCATCTGTAATAAATTGTTGTATAATACAGTACTCCTTAATAATAGCTTATTAGCTGTTTTAAATTCGACGACTATTTAATTCTTTCTCCATTATAATAAAAGTTGCCCCTACGCACTAAATGTTGCTTAAGCCAAAGCGTTCCCTCTAAGCACGACTAATTTCCTACTTTAAAAATGTACAACCCTTTTTCAATTTCTTAACTAAAGTTATTACCAGTTACGCACAACATCCATAATTACTAAAACAAATTAAAAGAATAAAGTCTGGCTCAACCGACACGACTTATTTTCTACTTTGAAAAGTATAAATATTCCACCGTTTTTAATTTCGTAATGTAAGACATGTTTGTAAACTCAGCTCAACAATCAACTCCGTTGCTTATAAAATGAATAATCATGGTGACGTTTAGCTTCACCAGAACGATTCCTCCAAAGCATGACTTATTTTCTGCTTTAATACCTTTATTCATCTTTTCCTCAATTCGTCGAGAAAATTTGCTTTTCCAGGTTATATACATTTTAGGTGCAGAGGAATACTGAAAACAGGCAACGAGACCAGACGTGTATTAATGGGCCAATTTCGATTATATTGTTTTACACGATGAAGTGTAGATTGGGCGATGTTTCGCCGGACATTCACAACTGCTTAGCCACTTATATCCATTGGATAGTTCCGTTGTCGCCAATTAAGTCCCGTCGTACTCCAACGATCTATTGAGTTCGGAGTTGTTTCTCACATTCGCGCCACACTTGAATACATGACCGTTATGACTTCTTCGACGCCGCTGAATTGCCATTCATTGGACAACTTTATCACCAGGTTTCAGCATATCTGCCATCTAAGCGACTGTCTTCGTGGGTCCGACTTTCCTCAGGTACGCAATTTTGGACTGGAGCTCTCCAAACGTCGTTACTTTAGACTGTAGATTCGTTTTACCTTCATGTCAATAACCAATGACTGCATTACGTTCTAATTACGTTCGTTTTTATTGAAGAAATTCTGCAAGCGATATTCTGCACGTTATTCACCTTTTCCTCATAGCTAGAGTAATTATACTATGTAGCGTGCGGGTTTGCAAGTGTTTGCCTAACATACACGAGTTTTGAGCTCCACCAAAAAGGAACACTAAGTGCATTCCAATACGTCGACTGAATTAAGGTCCAACTTCGCTGGTCCTCTGATTGTTTCACCTATACTCGTATTACACCAACAGGTGGAGGTAAGGTACGTCTATGCAGCTAGCCCGACTTCAACCCCTTCCACTGAGTTAAGAAATGTCCAATATCAACCAGTGGTGCTTGACAAATAATTAACATCTATTGTCTACATCCTTTCCTGAAAGACTTAGTTAGAAACACCTACGCCTCAAAGGAGAACCACGCCTATGTCCCACTGAAGCTGCTTGAGTCTATTTGTAGTTTTGATATTTGCCGTATATATTTATTTTATTTTATTTGTTGCGTATATGTTGCTCTTACATATACACTTCCTCTTTTTTCATTTCTTTCACTTTGCATCTTTGAATTAAAAGCATATATATTGTAAGATATACTCACCGAAAAACACTTTATCTTACAGTAATCTCTAAAACTTTTTTGTGGCGTGATATAATTCATATAATTTATGGGTACTACGTTACTCTTCGAAATGAAAATTATTAAATATCGAACGTCTCGAGGGGCAATCTGGCCTCGTTATGAACGATTAACAATAAAAACTAAAAATGAATAAGGAAAACTTATCTTTACATTGGGATTGAGAAACCACCAACCACTAATGAATTGCTTGACACCAACAGTTTCCATATTTTTTAGTTTTAATTGTTATCGTTGATAACGAGAACAGATTGTCCTTCAAAACGTTCGTGGCGAAATACACATAAAAAGAACATGAATATTTTACAGTACCAAGAGAAGTTGAGCGTCTAAGGCAGGCAACGAAAGATATTTAAATTTTAGTTTGTTGGTATGTGCTGTGTTCTATATTTAGAAGTTTTTCGAATGCCTATCGACAGACTTGCATTATGTTTCTCAGGTTAGAAATTAGCTTTCTTTATCAGCGCCTGACAGGCTGTAGTCAAATAGGATGGGCTTTTGCTAACACCTGCGCGTAACTGTATTATGATTATATGCTTTTATGCTATGAAATGCGTGATTCGATTTTGAGCCAAAATTTCAACAACCTGCTGTCATATTTAATTCTGGGCATTTTATTGCTTTGACGCCTAACGTAGCCTATACTTATTGTATTAACTTGTAACTCCTGGGAACGTTTTGCATTCATCGACATAGTTTAGCCTGTGTCCATTATATTTGGCATTGTAACATTTATCAACAGATTTGGCTTGAATCGACGAACCTGGTTTAATGTGTATGCGTTAAAGATACTATTTATTTTAATACTGCTATTTTATTTAACTGTATTCAAACAGTATAATTATTAAAACCTCATTCTCATTCCCTACTACTGGTATACTATGTTTTATTTGATCCAACCGATAATGCTCGTTTTTCGAGTAGGTATAGGTTAGTGCCGGTTTGAAACCGTATATGGTAATTGAGTTTTATTTAGACTGTGAGTTCTACTATTTTTTTGTTATTGCCATGGTTGACGACTGGCGCCCTTTGCACTTTACTTAATTTTAATTCATTTATTAACCTTAAGCATCATTGCCTGATCCTTGTCCACGACAACAATCGCCGAGAGGGTTTGAGCTAGTCCAGATACGAATTTTGCTGAAGGGCAGTAGAGCCTTCCACGAGATGATTCCTTTTAACCACTTGTTATTTCAATCCTTTTTCAAATTGTTGACGAAAGTCGCTTTTAAACATCATCTACCTCCATGACTGTTCAAATTAATCAACGTGCTGACGTTTTTTTTTAATCCAACCGCTTAGAAACTTGGAAATATACAATCATTTCTCAGTTCCTGATCCAAAGGAATGTCTATAACTGCTAAAATCAATTTTGTAAATTGGAAATTTTCCGTATTAATCCTGCAACAGGTGTTAAAAAGCCTGCACCTTATTCTACAAGAACTTTATAAATTAATACAAAAACATTTCTATTATGGAACACCTGCTTCAACAATTGATTTTGTATTATTGTTACCGTTACGGTTGTAATATCGCCTGCTTCTTTTACGCCAATAGTCGCAGCGACCTACAAGAATTTCCTCTATTCTCTCTGCAGGCGAACCACATAAAGGAATAATTGCTATAATACCAGCTGTTCCGAAATGGTTTAACTCCAAGATGGATATTTTAAAAACTTAATTTGCATTATGAACACTCACTCTTATACATTTTCACTGTTCTGGATTATTAGGCAATGGTATAATTTCCTACACCGACAATTAGAAGTCGTGCTTTTCAATAACTCCTTTAAAACATTATCAAGAAATTAATAATTTTTCGAAATTATATGAGTTGGTATTTTATTACAAATTTTCAATGCAGCTCTTGTAACTATGTCTTCTCTGCTATGCATTTTCAACTAGTTCAAAACTACTATATGAACAGAAATGTGTAATTTATTAGCCATATTCCTTCTAAAGCTATAAATTTTTAATTTTTAATTGTGGGTCTTCAACAATAACCTAAACCATGATTATCGGCTCAGAAATTCCAAGCGAAATATCCAGGGATCGTTTAAATTTTGCTGAATGATTCAGCCATGTGACTAAGAAGGTAAACATTCGATACCTGTGGTTCGTATTAAGGAACTTGGATTACATTTCGTGATCTCCGATTAGTGCTCTTCCAAACCGGCATTCAAACGCACTGAACTACAAGGAACAAGTATGATTAATAACTTGGAATATTTTATCCAAAATGGATCATCCATATCTATCTTTCAATGTATTTGTTATATTAATATACATTTTTTAATCAAAACTGAAACGTTGTCTCTACCGTTAATTAATTTAATCTGATTTTTTTTACTTTAAGCTAAGGCAAGTTTTAAACAGAAAATCTAAAAGAGTAAAGGTTCTTGTATTCTTCGGACAATTTCTGCTGATACAGCTCAATCAATCGCGATCAACCTAAAATTATATGACAATTCTCATGCAAATGCATAGCTTTTGTCAACGCGGAAACCGCGTCTGCTTTTGAGAAAAGTCGGAAAATTAATTTTAGTGAAAGTATAGATGTAAACATTGTATCTCGATAACGAAATAATCTATTACGATTATTGCTCTAGAATGTGTGGAATACTGATACAAATAACGGAAAAGATTTTGGGCATAATTAATTGGTCACTTTTCTATGTATGTGTTTTGTCGATCTATATCGCTGACTCGATTTTAAACCGCTTTTCGTCGTCTAGGCTTCGCAATAATTAAATTTAGCTGTTTTTAGTTATTCACAACTAGATCTTAAGCATACGACATAGGTGGCATTATTCTAATTAAAGTAGTTTTCGCATTTAGCAGATTGAATTGGAAATAAAGAAGTTAACTTTCTAACACGTAACAGTAAATTATGTGCCGCTACTATTAGATGGCGCTGAAAAATGACGTAGGCCATTTTCGTTAAATAGCGATGGTAAAGTGACGTTGGAGAGGACAGTATCCTATAGCAGTACATTTTGTACCATTGTCATTAGATGGCGGTGAGACAGTAACGGCAGGCATAATATATGTTTGCCTATAAGGATAGGTACTGTTGCATTGCTATTTCTTTAAATTTAGCACAAAATATTTAAGAAAAACGAACAAAGCAACGCAAAAACAAACTTCAGAAGCTGTAAGTATTTCGAACACAAACAGTTCAATAACAGATTGTTTTGGAATTTTCCATTAATTTTCGCAAAATGTTTTTAAAAATGTTAAATAGGCTAAACAATTCTTTATTACTTTCACGTGTCCCATAACCTAAATTCTTACAGCTACTCCAACATCTGACTATTCCTAGCGCCTCGCGAAGCCGAGAGAAAATTGGGTTAGAATGGTTAAGTGCAGTTCGCTGGGAAGTTGAAATACGGGATGCAGCGACAAACATTTCCGGTGGATGTCGGGAGCAGGAATCCGTTAGCAAATAAGCGCGCCTTTATATATTTATGTAAACTGAAATGGCGGAATCCTCATCGGCTTTAAAATACGAGTAATTAGCCTCGGCTTTCCTTCTGCGCAAACAAACAGATGAATGGCCATTGTTAGCGAAGAAGGCATGATCAACATTTTGCTAACACAACTCGGAAATACCAGTCGTCCATTTGCAGATATCTATAGTACATCTTCCAGTAGCTTCAAACATGCACGTGAGGCCATGAGAAATCGTCTGTCAGTGGGTCTCTCATCTTTCTTCATAATCGATGGAGCCTGGAGTCAATCAGTCCTTGTTGTAATTTGTTACTCGATAATTGTTATTCCGTTGGCCGCATTTCTTGAATTATGACAGAATTTTTGCTTGGCGCAGGAATTTTAATTGATTGTACAAGATACGACAGAGCGGGCCTTGGAGCTGATCGTACGTATTTAGAACGCATCAAAAGTGTTATCTTGGCTTTAATTGAGGCAATTTGTTAATCTGGAAAATTTTTATTGGAGGTTTAAGAACTAGCACGAGAACATTTCAATGCTCATATAAAACTAGATTGCTAAAAACGGCGCAAAAATATTTTTGAGCATAATAATCAGTCAGTTAATAGATAACATTGCTATACGTACAGTCGTGTTCGAAAATCTGTTGTACAGAGACAGTTAAATTTTTATTGGTGGACATGTGTTTACTCAACAAATTCTAACACTGTATCATTAACAAGGTAGAACTAGATGAATACTTTCAAAATATTTGTATATATGTTACGGTTAAAGTGTTTACTTGGTTAGTTTATAGGCTAGCTGGATAGTATACAACCTATCCAAATGTCTGGCTATTTTGATGGAAAATCATATTTCTACTAAAATAGCTATGAATATTGGCTGGTTTGTATACTACCCAGCTAGTTTACTAACTATACAAGATTTATCGCCAAAGTACAAACCACAAGAAAAGTGCACAAATTAACCGGTGATTTTGGCTAGTTTACAAACTATCGACAGTACTTGGATAAAGTGTGAACTTAATATTCCTAGTAATACATAATAACCAACTCGTTGGTTAGTATGTAAACTAACCTATTCCATTCGGTTAATTTAGTTTAGGATAGCAAAATAATTATTGGTCAAAAATAAAGTTTTTCTCCAAACGGCAGTAAAATGTGTCATTATCCTGCTGGATTGATGATGCTAAACTGTCACTTTATTGCCATGCGGCAGATAATATTATCGCCGCTGACGAGATATAGTAATTTTCTTCGGATTTTGTTATAAACGTTTGAAGAAAAAATGCTATATGTTATTCGGAGCAAAAGTATCTTTATGTGGCTCGGCTGTACTTATCTGCCTCGCAAGCTCGGCAGATAAACCGTCCAGCCACGCCACTTAAAATATAACTTTTGCTCCTAATAACATAATATACTATTATTTATAGGTACAACATAACATTGTTATTACTACTTAAAAATAAGTAAAAAAGTCAAAGTGACATACAGGTACTATTTGTGTGACAAAATATTAATAACAAACCTCAAAACATTGAAACCACAAAACAAAGAAAATGATGATTGATTGGAGCAAGTTGCACTGTTGTGGCACTTGCTGATACACGTAGATATATCCGGACGCAAGATATTTACACTTTTTATTTGTGTAACCCTTGTTGCATTGACAGCGCACATAACCTTGGGTTGAACCGGAGACTGAAAATTGTCCTGCAGCACTTCGTAATGTTATTTCGGTGTCTGTCTTGACATTTTCTAACTTTATAAATTGTTGCTTGCATATTTCAAATTCGTTGCCGGAATACAGCTGTTTAAGGACACTGTGAACAGTTCTAATTCAGTAAAATTCATCTACGCTCATTATTACGCCCAATATGTTTTATGGTTTGATCGACTTCGGTCTACGTCTGGAATGGGCACTCTCACGGACATGCCGACAGTTCCTGGTTTAAATTTCTTCCTAGAAGTTTGTGGCATTTTTTTGCTTGCCTTTTTAGACATTCGTGGCATGCATCTCTTATGGCTTTAATATTGTTTTTATTCTAACAATGATCACATACGTTTTCTTTAGAACATAATATACATTTCTGCGATGATGGTCATTCATTGACAGCATTTTCCGTAGTTTCAGTACATAGGATCATTGCCATTGCTTGTTCTTTAAGTAAAACTGAGGTTTTATTATCTTCGAGTAAAACTGAGGTTTTATTGTTATCTTCAAGTAAAACTGGGGTTTCAGTATTATCATCCAGTATAATCAGCTTGGCATTTTCAATTAAACCTGAAAAATATTAGGTTGTACTGTGAAATAGTGGAGATACTTTATACGTACTAGAAAATTCTTCAACAGCCATTTCATCTTCAATGCTGGTAGATTTTTCATCTGGTATATAATTATTTGAAGCATCCATTTTCTCCTCGGTATCATTAGTAGAGGATAATAACGTTTCTAGTTCTTCTTCTATATGTATGGTTTTAATTTTTTCGATAGAAATGCGGAAGTTATTTAAACCATCTCTATTCTACCACCTTTGCTCGTAAACTTCCAAAAGCAGGTTTTCAAATTGTTGCTGTTGATTCATTTTTAATAACCAGATACCTATCCTTAAACAGATTTCACAAGACACGACAGTAAACAATAAAAACACACAGCACTTGCCATAAACATAACCTCACTTTTCTAATAAATTAGCCAAATGGAATTGGTTAATTTACATAGTAACCAACGAGTTGGTTATTATTTATTACTACTAATATTAAGTTCACACGTTATCCAAATACTGTGGATAGTTTGTAAACTACCCAAAAACAACGGTTAATTTGTGTACTTTTCTTGTGGTTTGTACTTTGGCGATAAATCTTGTATAGTTTGTAAACTAGCTGGATAGTATACAGACCAGCCAATACTCATAGCTATTTTAGCAGAAATATGATTTTCCATTAAAATAGCCAGACATTTGGATAGTGAACTTAATTCGTATTCACAAAAGCAAATGTTATACCACACATTAATGAACACGCCTGTACATAAGTAGTACTATAAAAATAAAAATATACAAGCATTTTCTTCAAAGTCGACGAACAACATAAAAATTATAGGCAAAAAGAATTAATTATTAATAATTGAACTGCAACGAATTTCACTGAAGTTGATTTAGAATTTAATAATGACTACAACGGTTGTCATATTAAAAAAATCTGGTGTGATACACTCACACAACTTCCTTTTACAGTGATTTTATAATTAGCCAAAAATTTGATTTTTAATTTTTAGCATTTGTCAAAAATTTTCAAAAATTACAAATTCGACAAAAGCGGTGCAAAATAAAGCGTTAGTTGAAGAGACAAATTTTCTCTAAAATTTTAATCTGGATTCAAAAATGTAATAATATACCAAATGTTCTATTTCAAATAGGAATTAATAAAAAAATAGAAAAGAATACAAAATGAAAAAATTAAAAAAAATCACAAAAGTAAACACCTACTTCCGGTTATGCAATTTTCTTAAAAAGCTTGCTGTCGCATCTAGATAGTACACAACTTATGTATGAAGTTTCAACGCCATACCTCTTTTCGTTTTTGAGATATTTTGTTCACAGACAGACACACAGATAGACAGACACACAGATAGACAGACACACAGATAGACAGCCCAATGAACAAAAACATGTTTTTTGGATTCAGGAGACTCTAAAACGTGAAGATCTGTTGAAAACTCAATTTCGAATTTTTGGGGTGAATCCAATAATTCCTTTGTCGTAAAAGGAAGTAAAAATAGGTCACATTATTAAAATTTGAAATACAGGGTGTCCCGGAATATTTTCCTTATTTGTTCGTTGAATTTTTCGAAAAATAGTGGGGTAGGTGCCCCAACAGACCTCGTGGTTAAAAACCACGCCTTGAAAATGTAGTTAAAATGGATCGGTTAACCGTTGAACAACATATTCCCAGAAAAAATTATCTCTAAGCGGTGGACAGAAGCCCAGATTTAACACCTATGGGTTTCTCCTAAATAATCCGTAAAGAAACTCAAAGAATTGCACCTTTGATTTGAGATAAGCCCATAGACAGAAATTCATGAGTATTAAATATAGAGTTCTGAACGGCCAATTAATTTCTCCCAGCTTAGAGATCACTTTTTCTGGGAATATGGACCGAATGTCTTCTACGGAAAGATTTGCATTAACACATATGGCATGTTGTTCGTCGGTGACCTAATCCATTCCAGCTAAATTTTGCCTACTTCTACCAGTTTTTGAGATACTCAACGAACAAATGGGGAAACATTTTTGGGGCAACCGTATAATTCCATTGCATATACTATTACGAAAAACTAATTTCTAAATTACAATATAAAATTGCTATCACATGTTAGGTTAATTTTAATTCATAGTGCCACTTGTTGTGGACCCATTCAGTTGTCGATAATTTTTAGCGACTCTACCCTTATATTCATTTATACACAATTCAGAGCATGATTTAGCTTGCAGCCGAGTAGCTCCCGTGCAGACAAATAACGAATGCACATTACTTAAAAATTTACATTTTACGTTATACCGCGCGGGAGGGGATTAACGAAGCTTATAATTTGCAAATGCCTTTTCGGACTTCAGTCGCTAGTTCACCATTCCAGAGGGCATGTATAATCGTTCCTAATTTTAAAGCTCTCGCGGAGATACCTCGGTGATTTATCGAAATTCAATCGAAGGTGCTTATTGCGTCAGCATAAAGATTGCCGCAGGTGGTAATGCTGTTATTTAGTTATCGTCGTTTGGGTGTTTGTAAATATTAATAGCTTCGCGAATCTTTCCGCTAAAGAAGAATGTGGATGTTTAGATAATCCAAGCTTTATTAAAACATATTTATGTTGGCTTTGATGTTTGATGACAGCTGATAATGATACGATACTTAAAATGATATGACACTAGTGTTCAAAGATACGGGATTTTACTAAACGTTCTGTTTTACCAATCTACACAGCATTAAATGCTTACATACATGAGCAAGAGACCCTGTAGACACCTTTTGATGTTGAATCCGTGAGAGTTTGCTGTAAGGTTTGAACATTATTTTTAAATGTCTCCCCAATGCGATCGGTAAATATAAAAAAGCAGAACCACGACTATAGAAGGGTCGATTTTCGTAGGTTTGGCTTCCTGTGGATGGAGATGGCACTTGATGGTGGACTGTATATCCCTAACACAGTCACCGTTGTTACTAAGAGCTTTAGGTGAATATTATCGGGATGAGATACGAAGACAGCACGGTGCAACAGTGAATTGATTGTGGTTGGATGATGATGGTAATGGGCATGTAGATAGCGTTCGGTGTGGATGGGTTTACGATGTACATAATCCTCAAGTTTGCCATTAGGTTAGCGAGAAAGGAAAAACATGGACATTCAAGAAAGTAAGAAAACCGTTGCTTTCGATCTCCATGGTAACGTTGATATCTGGATGTTGACCATTGAGATAGCTTTAAGAAGGTGGGTAGCGTCTGTTTAGCACGTGGCCAAATTGTGAAGATATCCTCAACGTACCAGAGCGAGATATTTTTTTTTCAATTTTGAAGATTCCAAAGGCAAGGCTTTTAATGGTTTCGTGATACTGACGACGACAGATGTAATATATTTGCTTATAGAACTATCTCTAAAATAGAAAATATATGGAAGAGAGTCATTTTTCTAATAAAGCTGGTAGGTAGACTTGAAAACGTAAGCCGTTAAGGGAATTCCTTTCCTCGTTGGAAATGTTATTCTTGGGAGGTTTAGATGATCGTCAACACGTAACAGTTTCGAAGCGGACATCGGTTACGTTCGCAACGATTTTTCTATCAAACTGATCATTTCTTCCATAGGAAATGCTTTTGGGGGCTAGTGAAAAATACAAACCTTTGTAAAGCATGAGAGTCTAGCTAGGAGAGAGGGTATAAGATGAAAGAGACTTTTGTCTTTAGGTCAAAATTATTTGAACTTTTATATCGAGCTTTTCAAGTTTTTTCCAGAGACAATCAGAACACCGTCGGTATGTAAAACGTGCATGATCTCGGTCCTGCAAATTGTATCTAACTGTACAGTTACGGTGTTTAAATGCTTTGTTTTAAGGCCTTAATACTTCATTAAATTTTACTACTAAATAAAGCAAGAGTTATCCACGTTGTGTAACTACTTTGTTTAAGTGCTCCATTACGTTTTACTGTTAATAAAATGAGAGTTAACTGTGTTGCATTGGCATAATTTGTTTGGTCTTTCTTGTGATCTAAAATAGTCTGGCTTCTTTATGGCAACGATCTTGTCTCCTTTGGGTATTAGAAAAGAACTGCTCAAAAATTAATGACTTGATAAAAAAAAATTTTCTCCAGTTGTTTACCCTAAATTAACAATGTTTGCAAGATATAATAACAGCAATGTTTTAATAATGCTACTCTTACTACTATCCAAAAAACAAAGTAAAAGAAAAATAATGTATTTTCCGCTGATCTATTATTTGTTGTGTATACCTGTGATACGAGCCCTAGGGCGTTACGGACTGCTTTTCAGGATTTTCAAGCCTTTCAATATATTTAGTCAGTCAAAGTGAAAAATAAAACGTTGTAGGCACCACAGACAGTACTTGATGTTTATACCCTTCGGGCTTGTAGAATTGTCGCCCTTGAACGGGCATAAATGTTTTCATAATACCCTTGGTACAGAAATAACTAACGAATTACATTCTATCTTTTCAATCATTTAAATCAATTTAAACATTGTTGCTGAAAGTCGCTAAGAATGCATCATAGTTTGCTCACTGTGGAACGGCGGTGACAGTAAGGTGAGTGAAAAACGACGTGCAAATTAAGTATATAACGTGAACATAAGTTACATTAATTTCAATATCCAACGTTAAAGTTTATTTTAAAGGGTTGAACAACACAATAATAGAGCTAACCATAACACCATGCATACAAGAATATAAGTGTAACCAAAATAAGACTGAAATCGTAACAAAATGCTGAGAAAGTATTTTACAGTACGCACACGATCATTGAAAATGAACAGGGTTATGCAACATATGTTACAGATTTGAAGCAATGTTTTTAGCAGACTACTATAATTATCAAAAATTGATCATGTATAGACTATTCAGAAAACATAAATCAACTACTGTAATGTTGGTTGCATAGCCCTGTTCATTTTCAATGATTCTTTGTGTACATTGTAGGTGATGATATTGTTACATATTTGTTATTTCTTTTGGTACACAGTTGAATACTTGTTTTCAATACCTCTGGTTTTCCAATATTTCTACATGTTTCTATCATCATTTCGGAAACTTGTGCGTTTAGTTTATCATTTGAAGTAAGAAACCAGTTGTGAAAACTATTATATGACAGAGCTGGAATTGCCACTGTGTTACAGACTCTTATTCTGATCTCTTGTGTTGTAGATATATCGAGTACTCGGTGATTTGCGCCGTGTGCTTTGTGGAGATCACATCTACATCTTTGTCGGTTTCGTATGTTATGTCACAGATATTGGATATATCCAGCGAGTGCATGATACTGGAATATTTCAACTACAGTTTACAGAATGGCATAAGCAAAAATGCCGAAACTACGAGTACTGCGTATATTATGAGAACATTTGTTTATCCTTACCACTTAGTTACGAGTGCAATATTTAAAAGAGAATGATCATTGTCGAAGAATTTTGAATAACTGCGAAGGAAATCCAAAATTTCTTTTTAAGTAACCTTCCCCACCGCAGATTTATGAATCATTGACAGACGAAAACTCTTAAATCACAATAAATATATGCTGTCAACATGAGAATGCTCTAGTACCTGTAAATAAAATAAGATTTACATATTATGATGCTTAACAATTTAATGCACCATCTAAAGAACAAATTATCCAACCTGTTACTTATGACAGTTATTTAAACCAAACAGAGCTACTTAATATTTAAAATTTACTTAGACGTTTAGGTTTCATACCGAAATTTATTAAGCTGCATTGCTATACATGATAGGGAAAAACATTGTACATATTTTCATCTTGATTTTGTCCATATTACATGGCTTTAACATTTTTCCATACTTTCAATGACACTGTATGTTAAGAAGTGTGGGTTATAACTCGCAATTTTTTTGGGAGTTTCCACTTCGTGTTCTATTATAATGTTTGTGTCTTTATACAAAATGGTTTCAATAAAATGTTTTAGATGTCTGTCCTGTGCAAGTGACAATAGCCTTTTGAATGTCTATATTAGCTATATCGTCTTCTTCTTCCGCCTACTCTTAATATAGGCTCAGAGCCTGTTACTTCCACACAATGAGTGTGGTTTTATAAGACATCTTAAGCCTCAGTCGCGGTAGGTGGCTAGCCTAATCTCTTGAATTAAGGAAGGATGCTCTCACAGGGGTCACAACCACCAAAGGTGTTTGTATGATGGCCAGAGAGCGTTCGATATTACCAACGTCCTGGTGTGGGGCTCGAACCCACTACCTGCCGACTGCTGCGCAAACATTTTACCAGCCGCCCACACGCTCTCTATATATACTGCTCAACAAATGAACTGGACCATTTGCATATATTTGTACAATATAAAAAAATATACTTTCCAAAAGGACAGTCATCACGTTTTTGGGAACTTCTCAGGAATGTGTCACTATAAAAAGCATTTATTTTCATAAATTGGTTTAAATAAAACTAAATCCATTAATAAAATACTATCATTTGAAAATGTTGAATTTTGCCCAAATGTTGATAGCACATTGCATACAAAGTATGCCAATTCGTTTCCAAAAATTTTTAAACGTTTCGAGGGGACTGTTTTGTTCTTTCTCTCATTTTTGTTAAATATAAGTTCTTTTTTTATTTTTTTATTTTATTAATATTATTCTATTAATGCTTCAGCTGATATTTGAGGATAGTGCAATAACATATGCTTAATATAACATATTATAAAACAAACACTTTCATACATGTTTTTATGATGTAATGTAAGAAATGCAATTTTTATGGGTGGTCCAGTTCATTTGTTGAGCAGTATATTAGCTATATGAATTGCTTTGTTAAATTTTTCCTTTTGACTTCCCTCGTCTGAGAGACACAGAAAGTATTGTAATCACGAAAAAATCACCTTCCGAGATTTTTTCAGATCTTCACGTTTCAAGGTCCCTAGATGACGAAAAAGAGGTTTTCTCAATTCCGTCTGTCTGTCTGTCTGTCTGTCTGTCTGTCTGTCTGTCTGTCTGTCTGTTTGTCTGTTGGCAGTATAGCTCAAAAACTATTTGTCGGAGGAAGACGATATTTTGCATACATATTATATAATTATCTACCTCGCATGAAACCGGTACAATTTCATACAAATATATGCAGGGTGAGCACCTTAAAAAAAATAAAATGTTGTTTATTTATGTGTTAATGTTGAAATAAAAAGAAGTAGTAACTTTCAAATAGGGCAGGCTTTACATTTGCCGAAAACAAAGCTCAACCGATAAAGGATAATGGCACAAAGCAGTAAAAATGTTTCAACCATTACACCGTCCTCTTCAAGAGACGCGTGCGCCGGACTTTTCCCGAAGAGACGAGGTAGCGCAGATGGAATTTCGCTGTACTTACCTATAATCCTCTGCGGAGATTTCGTTAGGATCGAGTATTCTGCAGAGCTGCAGATGCGGCGGGTGCAAACCCCAGCGGGATACATTTTTTTTTTTGAAAATGTATTTCATTTGTTAGAAACGTGAAGATATTTGTACTCTTAACTTAATTTGATTTTTAAAATTATTTAGTGTCACAATGTTGATCAGGGAAGTTCTGGGTAAAGCCTTTTACAGATTTTTTCTATCAGTTGTTTGATCGCCACTTATCAGTGGTTTGGAGATAGTTCTTAGAGGATTACCTATTTATTATTTTACTGTAATGTTTGTATCCAGTATTGACTCTTGAGCAGACTTATGACTCTGTAAGTATCACAAATATCTCTTCATCATTTTTTAATATATTTTTAATTTGTGCGATCTTCCACGTTTAAGGTGTTTCCTTTAATCCAATATTTATTAAACAGGTGTAGGTGCCGAAAATCTATATTTATATTATATGCGACAGGTACTTTTCTCGTTTTAGAATTTTCTGATGCCTTCTAAAATTTGTCTTTCGTAATGTTGTCTACCTCCTCATTTAATTCTAGATGATACTGTTTTGGTTTGTTGTTCGTTGTGTATTCACCATAACTATATATTGTGTTAGTTCCATTCTTCTTTTATGATTACTTCCACAACAGCTGTTTCTTTGCTTTATGGAGATGTGCAATAACCCCGAATATCCACTCTTGCCTTTCTGCTTTATTTTCAAGTTTTCTCAGAACAAATCGTTCTGTGCTCTTTTGGTTATACTTTTCGCGAGCTTCCTCATTTTTTCGTAATGGTTTTCGATTTCTGACCTTTTGTATGAATTAAGTATGCTTTCTGTTTATGTTCCATTCTAGATTTTCATTGTTCTTTTGGTTCTTTATTTATTTCTTTATCTCTACTGCTTGTATCGCTGCTCTCCTTTTACGTTCTTTTATATTCTTCCATTCCACGTTTTCATTTTCTATTGTTTCACTTTTTGATATTTTATATATTTCCATCCATCTATTACTCTATTGTCTGAAATCATCGACGAATAATCGATGAATATGTTGCTTCCTCTATGTACTTGAGTGTTTCTAAGCTGAGCTCGAAGCTTTGAATTTACTATGAAACAATCAATTACATCTCTATGTCCCCCTTTCATCCAAAATGTGTCTATGTATATCTTTACTGAAGAAGAAAGTATTACATACCTTCAGTTTGTTGCATATAAAGAGTTGGGTGACTTGATGCCCACCTTAATTTATCATTCGTTCTCCAAAAGTTTCTGCCCGGACCGGTATTTTTGTTATACTTAGATACTTTTCAATGGTTCGTATAATTTCTCGATCTCTCCTCGTTTCCCTTCCCAAGTGGCACAGACATACAATTTTGTGAGTCGGCCTTATTCCACTTTGAACCTTACTGTCAGCACCATATCCATTACTTAGATATAACTGGCTAATTTACTTTTCCATTTTTATATAATTCCGAAGAAGTACGATTGGTTTGCAAGATTAGTCTTTGGTCTCGAGTTGCTTAAATATATCAATCAAGTTATCCAATCATAGCTTAACGACTTAAAGAAGAGCCCTACAACCCGCAGTGGGTTCTGGATGCGTTCACTATTTACCTTCATCCTGTATTCTTATTTGCTAGTTGCCAAGTTGACGAATCTGTCTATTATTAATAATTATGGTACAAGTGTGCTATGTTACAAATAATCCACGAGAGAAAAGTTGAGCCTTCGATGTCGCTAGGCCGAGAAGAGTCATTTCGCGATTGAATTATTTCTAATAACACACGCCTGCCATACAAAATTTTATCCCACAACTCAATAGATATTCGAAAAACTGATATCAGTGTAATTATATCTCTATAATATGTAAGTTGTGAATAAATGTAATTATGAAATAAAATGAAATAACACATAATTTATGTTTAACTCGTCGGGTGTCGACTTTACTATTTTTTCGTAAATAGATGATCAACTGTAGTTTTCAGAACTACAAAAGGATCGTATACTCGTATACGGGTTGTCACATGTCCATTGGTTTGAACGCGTCTAAGCCTCCTGTCAAACTTCAAATTCAATTATTGCGAAAAGCGTTGGCCCTGCAGGTTTAATTTGTAAACAGTGAATGCGAGGATACATGCTAATGAATGAGAAGTTTAATTCTCAGCAGGACAGGATAATTACTTGGAATAGCATCGGCACGCACATAGCTCGACCGCTACCAGGAAGTTGAAGCATTAGTAGCAGCAACTCTCGGTAACCTTCCACTAATTCCTTTTGCTAAGCTGCTTATTATTTAGTGGGCAGTCTGTGTGCGCAAGTACAATTATTATAGCGGCGTGGTATGTGCTCAATTATAAAATATTTGCGTCAAAGAATCCAATGTTAAATAAACAAAATTAATGGTCTACATCGTTAATAAAACATGAATTTATGCTGCCTGAGCCGCTTGCCATGCTTGATTACGCTGCATAATTTGTTAAGCAGTGATTCTGGTAAGAACGATACGCTAATATGTCTTTACATTTTTGAAATACCTACACTAAGATTTTCAGAATCTTGTTGCAGTACATTATCCGATATGCGGTGAAAGTAAAAAATTGCGTGATCGCTTGGACGCTTCCATGTTGTGGGGCCAAAATCTATTAGAAATATAAAGTAACACTTGCAACTTTATATGGTAAGGATTAGAGATGAGTGCGTGAGTGAGTATACACTCACGTAACGCACGTTTCACGCTTGCTTTAAACACTCACGTTCGCGCACGCACACGCTCACGTTCACAGAATGACTCTCCACTCACGACGTGACCCACAGATTTTATTTGAATATTCAAATTCAGATAGAACAGATTGTTCAAATTTAAAACCAATAAAGGAACCGCAACAGAACTAAAAACTCCAAAATAAATCATTTGCGCGATATGTTGCAATCAGAACAGTACACACAAAAAGAAATAAATGAAATACAATAAGGGATAAATACTGATTTCTCGCAAAAACATTTCTTGCAACCGTCTTCAAAGACATTACTTTTAATACTAAAAGCTGTTATTGGAATTGACGATTCCCTTACTGATACGAGGACAAGAAGCTATACGTTTCTAGGCAACACTTTTAATTCTTAGGTTTAAAAGTACTTTTTTGTAATACCTACTTGTTAAATATTTCTTTAAGGACTGATTACTACTGCGTAAGCAACCTCTTTACGGCCCGGCCGTAAAAAGTGTCCGTAAAGACCACGGCCTGCTAAACTGTGTGCCAAACGTCAAAGTGACGTTTGTCACACAAATCCAGCAGCAAGCAAGCCTTCAACTCCACATAGAAGAAGGCGCAAAAAACTGCTATAACTCCTGAACATACGCTAAAATAACTTGCTCATTCAGAATCTTAACGTCTTTAGGAATATCTTTATCATTTTCTACAGATGTCATAAGTTACGAGCTGGTTACAATTTAAAACTGCTTACAACCTTACACGAAATTGGAAATAACTGACATTTATAAACAACAGTTGCAACGTTCTACGCACTCTCAATCATTCTAAAATGCCATTACACAAACCTAGCGTTTTGATGAAAATAAATTAGAAAAATATAGATATGACCGAATTGTATGTAGGTATTACAAAAACTATTGTACAATACACGTCCGTTAGGGCCTTTACTGCCTCGCCAGTATTATTCGACTCGCTCTTCGAGCTCGTCTCACAAATTTTCTGGCTCGGCAGTAAAGGCTATCCTAACGGACTTCTACTGTAAAATACTATTACGTTCGCTATAGACGCAGACACGCGATTGACTGACAGAACATTCACAACACAACACAGGTGCGAAGCTCCGTCGTTGCAGGTTGCCACACAGAAGTATAACAACCTCCCACTCCAGTTCTAGATCTTCCACATGGCTGGGCAGCGGGGCACCCAGCATTGTTGGAAACGCCTTGGAAATGTTCACTTACGTTCACGGTCCGATTTTCAAATATTACTCACGCTCACGACGGAACCCGACGTGACCCGGCGCGGCCCAACTGTTTTCACGTCACGCACTCATCCCTAGTAAGGATTGTTCAACTATTCTGTCCAAATACAACCACAAAATTGACATTTAAGATTTTACTATTTTATTTGTTATGGAAACCTAAACGTGAGCTGCGTTATGCCAGAAACACTACTACAGCAGAGACTTAACTACGCATATGCTTGATATATGTACTATCAGTGCATTTACATCCAGATACATTAAAGATATTCTTATGGCGAGCTTAATTTGATAAAGTGCTCTTAGGTCCAACTGGATTATTCAATAACTCGCAAATCTCGCAAATGCGACGATTTCTCGGTTCACAACTTATATTGAAGAAAATATTGTCTAAAAAATTACCTTCATAAAACGTAAGCTCTTTGATAAGCAATAACCTTATATAGTGATAACAAAAACATAGGAGTAGCGCAATTAAAGCACCCTTTCAAAATATTAAATTTATAACCGTAATCTATACTATATATCAAGTTGAATGGATATTTGTATATTCAAAAATCCTGGCCAGTGCCAGACGATGTAGATCATTTTAAATTTGGTACAATTATTGTCTTTAGTGTCCTAATAAGAAGAATATTGCAAACATGTCACCCGTAATACCCGTTAGGGGTAAAAAAACTACATTTCCTATAGTTTACAAGTTTTGCGCCCGCTAAAATTGAGAATGTTATAAAACAGTCACTTTTGACACTAGAAAATGTGCAAAAAGTTGTTATTTTTGACAGGATCGTAGAATTATGAATTCAGTAGAGGAAGAAATGCTACAGGTGATAGAATAAGAAAAACTGAAGATCCGTCTTTTCATGGACGTGTTAAACTAGTGTATAATATAATCGGGACGTACTCCCTAATTAAATCCGAGGCGAGATAACGTAACTTTTACAGCGCAAGAACAATTTCAAATACTTGTATAATAAACAAACATAAACAAGAAGATTTTAATATCATGCTTTCTCAACTAAGCCACATCAATTCACTTTCAGTTCTTACTTATTAGGAAAGAAGGTTTTGGCTTATCTCTAGAATTCATCGTCCAACAACAATAAAGTCCAAAAATCCAACATTTCAACTAAAAACTTCTATCAAACCGCCATAGTTTAGCATCCAAATCTATGCCGAATGCATCAGCTCCTAATATCAATTCATATACGAGAGGTACTAAAAACCTATATACGCGGTAGCAACCTTAACATTTTCAAAAAATTTTTTTAAAGGTATAGTAAGAACATTCTCAGAGAATGCAAAAATGGGTTTGTTGAGATAGTCCCCGGTTCATATGGCAATCAAAATAAAAAACCAAGCGGTCGGGTGAACGTCTTTAAATGACCGTGGCCACACTCACTGTAACCAAAAGTACAACTTTGTAAACCACAGTAGATAAAAAGTCAAAATAATTCTTCTTATCGCAGAATTTCGACTTAGACCGCGTAGTATTTGTAGATGAACACCTAGAATTCTTTGGCTTAATGTGCCTTGCACCTTGTGAATCCGAGCAAAAACCCGCGCGATGGTCATGCTCTTTGGTGGCTCGTGTTATTTGAGTATCTCGAGAACGAGGATGCCTAGGCAGACTTGGCGTTTTTGCTGTTTGTGCATCCATATTCACTAACGTTTCGCAAGGCCTTGCAGCTTGCATCATCAGAGTGAAAGTCGCACTGAGTTCACAAGGTGCAAGGCACATTAAGCGAGAAAATGATGGGTGTTCAGCTACGTCTGTGTTAAGAAAAATAATTCGAGTAACCGCGAAAGCCTCAAACAGTACATAAAAGGTCAAAACCCAAAACAGTGAACATCGGATTGGCTACTACGCGTAGATTGACGTATACGAGCCATATGCTATATTCTCTGACACAAACTGTCAATTAGTGTCGATTAAGTCACCTTTATGAGACAAGGCCACTGCCTAAACCACAACGTCATATTCCTAACCTTCAAACGTCAACATTCTAATATATAAAACAAATAGGTAACCATGCAATTTATCCGGGCTAGTTAATCGAAATATCTCTTTTAGAAAGCAAACAAAACCAAAAGACAACACACAACTAAAGGAGATACTGCGAGAAGTTCCGATTCTAAGCAAAATTGCCACCATACGATAACCGAGGCCGATATCATTATTTAAATATATCCTTTTTAAATACGTCTAGCAAATAAATAGTGCTTAGGGCGTATCAGGTGAGGCAAAGCTTTAGATATGTTCCACAATTAGATGCTAACATCAAAATGTGCGCAACATATCTCAAAATGCTTACAATACATATTATAGTACCTGTACATCCGTACTGTAATGTTGCACTAAAATTTAGTACAATAAATGGAAAATTACAGTAAAGTGCAAAAAACAAGTCATCAAACAATGTTAATTTTAAGAATGTAGATATTCGTATCGTAATCAAATTTCCGAAACGAATTTAACGTACAGCGAAAGTAAATGTTTGGGTTTATATTTTAAAGAAATCAAATAAGAAGGTTTATTTTAAAGTTCCTAGCACTGGTGGAAAGTGATTTACATGTTTCTTTTAAACCCTTTGCAGTCTCTTTAGTTCCATGTTTGAATTCCAATTTAAATTTGTATACCTCCAATAGCGCTATTAGATAAAGAATATTAATTTCACTAGAAAACCAATAGACCATTTTTTGAGCATTCGGTTTAGAAAATAAATTTTAAACGTACGTGTTGCGATTATTTATGTCGTCTTTGTAGAACGTGTCTCAAAGCAGAGGTTGGAGGTTAATTTTATTGCCACGGGTCCTCACGTTATTCGCAGGATAGGCTTTCGAGTATTTAATTAGCAAAGTCGTGGACAAGTAGGCAGCTAATTCATACAAATTTACTATTCTGAAACCGCAATGTCAGCGTTTCTCGTTTGCTACTTTTTACTCGAGCCATTGTGATGTCTTCTTTAATGAATTATCGGCAAAGCGCAGTGACAATCTTACACGCTTGTCAAAAGCATGAAAAAAGAAAAATAAGGTTATGTTGACCTTGTTATTTGAAAAGAACATAAAATTGTGTACAAGTAGTAACACTGTATACTGAATCTTCTGGCGACTAATTCTATGACAAGTAACCTTTTTTCATCTTTAACCTGCTTTTTTGCTCAGCTGTAACACCTTGTTAACCTAAATTCAAGAGTATAATAGCATCTAAAATGAAGTTTCTTCCAGCATACATTCTTAGGGAAGGAAACAAATTTCACATTAGAAATAAATTAAAAACGTATATTTGACGTAAACTATAGAATCATCGAATACAAACGAGAGTAACATGATCACCTAGAAGCAATGGAAAGTGATCGACTACCAAAATTAAAATGTAGATAGTGACCAAAATCCAGTTAGACTAAGAAATCAATGGAAACAGCAACAAATACCCAAAGCATGAATCAGAAGAAGATATTTAAGTTCACAACGTTAATATATTTTTAAAAAGATGAAATTTTATTGGGAACTTCGGAATTACATAAACAGGTACCTATTTTTGTATTTTAAATTTCTCATGTTAACTAACCGTTATGTAACACCTTTTTTAACAAGTGAATTAAAGCATCATATTTGACGATCTTCCACAAACGCAAATTCCTGAATTTATCTGTTGCCTATCTAGATCAGTGCAACAAATTTGCTAAGAAACTTCAGCATTAATTCTTTGTTTGTCACTCGTTATCTATCGCATGTTTTATGGAGATTAGAGTTCTGCTAAGCTCTAATTCCTTTTAATTCCTCTTATAATTACAGCGTGCGCTTCTAATTGCTAATTGCGGATTATGTCAGCACACTCCCGCTTTGACGCTGCATGTAAACCCAACCACCGGTATCTTATTCATCGTAATAACGCCTAATCAGAACGATCGCGCTTGTATCTTCACACTGGTTTGTTTCTGGACAATTAAATTTTATTTTCGTGTAGGCAATCTCGCAGTGACTTATCGTTGTTCATCAGCCAGTTGACTAACAGTACATTTATTTTGCAAATGCTAAGAGTTTTGACTTTGCTATTTCTACGAAAACATTTCGTTGCGTCATTCTGTTAAAAATCTCTACTAGGGATGGGCGCGTGACGTGAAAACAGTCGTGTCACGTCGTGTCACGGCGTGTCACGTCGTGAACGTGACTAATATTTGAAAATCGTGACGTGAACGTGCGTGAACGTGAGTGAAAATTTCCAAGGCGTGATTCACGTTTCACGTTAATTTCACGTTAAATATTTAGTAACGTCTTTGAGAAAAATAACAGCAGTTTATCGCCGTTTTGTTTTTATAAATTTTAAAAATATATCTTAATTTCTCGTAGATTAATTAATACCAACAAAACAAAACGCCATAATTTCGTTTTTACTTTCCTCGTCTGAAAGACGAACGAAGTACTGTAATTGTGAAATAATCTCCTTCCGAGATTGCTTCAGATTAGGGATGGGCGCGTGACGTGAAAACAGTCGTGTCACGTCGTGTCACGTCGTGAACGTGACTAATATTTGAAAATCGTGACGTGAACGTGCGTGAACGTGAGTGAAAATTTCCAAGGCGTGATTCACGTTTCACGTTAATTTCACGTTAAATATTTAGTAACGAATAAAAAACTGCAGGGTGCAGCAACTTTTAAATTCATTAAATCACAAATTGTGCCAAGCAAGTTACATTATGTGGCTTTATTTTTGGACCCTAATTATAAATCCTTAAAGTTCATACTTTCACATAAAAGAGAAGATTATAATGCAAATAAAACTATAGATGATAATGATGAAATACATAGCAAACGACTTAAAACTGGCACATCAGCATCAGATTCTTATCTTTCTACACTTAGAGATAGCTCTGACGATCACACATGTAATTAGGATGATGTCGAAACAGAACTAAATTAGTATGCTAAATTAAAATTCGGAAATGTAGATGACATTTTAGGATTTTGGAAAAACAGTGTAAATACTCCACTGTTAAAAAAACTTGAGAAATTTTAAACATACCGGCAAGTTCCGCTACAAGCGAAAGAGTATTTTCTACAGCTGGGCGAATTTTAGAAGAGCGCAGAATTCGACTTAACGCTGAAAATGTTGATTACATATTATTTTTAAATCAACATTTTAATGTGTAGATGTGTAGATGAACTTATTATTCTAATAAAAGTAATGGTTTGTTTGTTATACTCGGCTAACGCTAAAAATGTTAATTACGTTTTATTATTAAACCAAAAATGTATTGTGTAGATGTGTAGATGAACCTATTTTTAGAAAAGTACCTAATGTTTTGTTTTGTATACTCGACTTAACACTGAAAATGTTGACTACGTTTTATTTTTAAACCAATTTATTGTGTACTTGTGTAGATGAACTTATTATTCTAATAATAACAGTAATGTTTTTCTGTATACTCGCCTTAACGCTGAAAATGTTGATCCTTGTACGTAAAAGTACTTTCAAACCTACTAATTAAAAGTGTTCCCTAGTAACATATACCTTCTATACTCATACCGATAAGAGAAACGTCACTTCCAATGACAACTTTGGTATTAAA
This sequence comes from Agriotes lineatus, assembly GCA_940337035.1. Classification (NCBI taxonomy): domain Eukaryota; kingdom Metazoa; phylum Arthropoda; class Insecta; order Coleoptera; family Elateridae; genus Agriotes; species Agriotes lineatus. The sequence goes on along the minus strand of OW679194.1, from coordinate 15,160,088 downwards.
AGTAATGTCTTTGAAGACAGCTGCAAGAAATATATTTGCGATAAATCAGTATTTATCCCTTGTCGAAGTTATTGTAGTCAATTTTCATTTTTTTTTTTATGTCAACTATTCTGATTGCAACATATCACGTAAATTATGTCAGGTGCAAAACATATTTTTAGTTCTCTTTAGGGTTTTTTCATTGGTTTTAAATTTGAATATTCTGTTCTATCTGAATTAAAATTTTGAAATGAAAGCTGCGTGTCACGCCGTGAGCGGCGTGTCACGCCGTGAACGTGAGTGAACGTGAGCGTGAACGTGCGTGAACGTGACTGTTTAAAGCAAGCGTGAAACGTGCGTGACGTGAGCGAAAATTCACTCACGCGCCCATCTCTAATCTCTACTCTCGACGGCAAGTACAATATTGGTCAAAATAATTTCGATGGCGTAGCATTCGCTACACCTGCGATTTAGACTGAATTTTTGTAAATCATAGAAACAACAAACTAAAACAATTATACACAGCAGTAGTTTGGGATTGGCGGAATATGCAGCACACTCTTGACAAAGGGGGTGTGTCTGCAAGCGCCGCAGGTTTAAGACAGTCCAAGTCTTAAAAACCTGCAGATGGAATCGTAAATTTCAAGTCATAGAATATGCCACACAGAATAAAGGAAAACAAGCAGATGTTGCTTGAACCTATTTTTTTGTTTACCTATCAACAATCTTAAACACTCAAATATGCAAATGAAATAATCACAAACAATACAATTCTCCAATACCTTACGGATATATAACGGTAAGGATAAAAGATTTACTGTTCAGTAGCTCACGGAAACGACTAAGCGAAGCTTCAATCCTTAGAATATGTGCCAGCATATCTACTAAATTAATACGTTATAATATGCACATCACGCGAAGAGGCATCTGCGCGTAATGCATATACTATAAAAAACAAAACGACAAAAAAATTATAGCAGTCGCGATTACGAGTACAAAACAGGTTACTATTAATGCGTCGAACGCTGACAAAGACAGTTATTAATCCGATCAAATAAAACTAAAGTCAATGACATTTTTCCAAACAAGTGGTTGTATGCTGAAAGCGAACTGCAATGAATTTAAGCAAAACAGTAAGTAATTTTCCTTAAGATCAAAGTTCGGCGGAGTACTAGGTTTTTTCTTTCAGCGAAGAGTCTGGATTCGACTTGCTACGATATATCGGGGCTGTGTAAACATTTCTAACCATACTGAAAGAGGCCGATTGTCCAATTGAGCCAGAATGGGTACAGCACAGTAAAGGTTTTCTCAAAGTGTGTGATGCACTCAGACTGGTAAAAGGTGTGAAGAATGGCTTCAGTAATACTTTGGTACAAATTAAGATCAGTAGTAACTGGACGTAATGTGAAGGGGCATCAGACAGGTAAAAGGTGTGAAGAATGGCTTCGGTAATACTTTGGTACAAATTAAGAGCAGTGGTAACTGAACGTAATGTGAAGGGGCAAATGCAGGTGACTTGTGGTAAAACTTAAATATATGACCTTAAAAATAACTAAAAGATTCACTTGATAAACCTAAAAAAGTTTGAAATAAATCTAGAAATACGTCAAACAAGGTGCAAGGGGGAACGGAATGGTTTCATACCTGAGACGAAAGACGATCAAAGGTTAGTTGCTTCTTTAATACCGTGAGATCCAGAAACTATTCTATTTTGCACATTCACAATCAACATCTTGGTTCGAGGAATTTCAGTTTCACGCGAGATGTCTAAAACTTGTTTATAACTACGATATAAAGGGAACTACAAAGTTTAGAAATTCCTCTGCTTTATCGAAAATAATTAAAGAAAATGTTAACACAGTTAAAAGGCTGGTCGAGGTCTAGACTAACCCCAGGCCAAAAATTACAGAAATATATGCGAGATAAACTGTTAATAGATAGAAAAACCATAAATCAAAGATAGGTATATGCCTAATTTCTAAAATTTTAGATTATACAAATAACTTTAAAAAGTCAAGGGTTGGTGTCCATATAACGGTCCGTTGAACGTTAAGTAAATTTCTTTTTGTTTCTAAAAAAATATTAGTTCGACAGGTTCAATTACCTTTCCTACTAGGTGGCAGTATAGCGCAGTTGGGAAAGCGCTAGGCTTGCATTAAGCAAGTCCTCGGTTCAAATGCCGAGGGGGTCGGAATTTTTCCGCAGCCTTGGCGATTGGAATCGGGATCGGTGAGATCATTCACAGTTGGGCACCAAATTAACTGTGCTCTACTCAGAATCACAGACATAAGAGATAGAGTAACATGGTCAACATATCACGAAGAGGAAGCAACGGCTAACCAAAATACCCAAATAGTTAATAGAACTAGGAAAAAAGAATTAGTACGAGATGTGGAAAAAAGCAGTGAGGTAAAGTGGCAATCCGCGTGGAACTTACAAAATCAGTTTTACCAACTATTTTAAGTGGTCACAGCAAATTAAAGAGCTACTTTTACAGATTCCGTATAAGCAATGATTCAATGTGTATATATAATTTAGGTGAGCAAACTGTAGACCATGTGATTTACGTTTGTCCTATACTAGAAACCCAAAGACTGCACCTAAAAATCCAAGTCCTAAAAAATGAGAACTGGCCGGTTACTAAAATGAAATTAATACAAAATTATCTGAAATGTTTTGTCAAATTTATAAATAGTATTGATTTCGATAGTATAGTTATAGTTTAAATATAAAGTTTAAGTTAATAAATAATTTTAAAAAAACATAGAAATAATGTAAATAGGTTTAAGTGTAATATGTAATTACTTAAGTACCTCTTATGTAAATGCTTGTAGAACAAACTACATAGTTAACCATTTGAGATATTAGTTAATATGGTTAGTTATAGTCTGAACTATAAAGTTATGTAATTAGTATTATAAAACATGTAGTGTCATATAATTAAGATGGAGCATGTTGAATAATAAATGTATTTAAAAAGAAAAAGAAAAAACTTTACGAAGACACACATCACACACAATGGTTGGTCCGCGAGCACAGAAGGCGCGCTCCAACTCTGTAACCCGAATACGGGGCAAGTTGAGCATTGTACAGCTATATGCTAGCGTACGAAGCACCAGCCTCTACACCGCAAGATAAATAAGGTTACAGATAATACATACGTACTAGGTGAGAAAGGCGTTACTAGTCTACAAGAAAGATGAAAAAAGTGTACAACTTTGTATACTGATCAGATTTATCATTCAAACTTTATGAGTTTTTTACTCTTAGTAACTTCATCACTGTACAGTAATGCTATTTTTTTAATACCTCAATATCATTTGTCACGTGCTATTTGAGCTAACAAAGTTGCATGTACAATTTCAATATATTTTTTGATGATGCAAACTTGTGTGCTCTACTTACAGTAAAACTGCATTGAAACTGATTTTAAAAGTAATCAAAGATACAATGCTTTGTATTTACCATTACAATTATTTGCACTGGTGATTCTTAACCACACTCAATTTTCTATTTGTTGGATTCGTGTTTTTACTACGAAGACCCACAGACTACATAAGCAAAAGTAAGATTTAAACTCACAATAGCAGCTAAATCGGTAAACCGGTTTCTCTTGTTTAAAGATGTGCTCCTAAGGACTACATCGAATTGAAATCAAAGTTATGAACCTCTTTTAGCTCTTTGGCTAATAGAAGCAAGAACAATATCCCAAAGTTCTAGAATTTATACTCGTCGTATTAAATTAATGTTTCTATTTACATACTAAACCCTAAACAAGATATATGCAAATTTCAGTAATAATACTGCTTGGCATTTGTACAAAATTTAGCAAAACGTCTCTAACTACAATTTTAAAGAAATTTAATCTCTAAAATTTATACAGTAATCCGCAATAACTAAATAACTAATTTTGAGGAAAGAATTCAAGACAATTTACAAAAGAAGAGCGGCTCTATCAGACCAAAGGAAGACGTCGGAATGTTATGAAATTTGAATCCAACAGGGTATTCAACAAGTCGTAGTGACATATTGAAAAGTACCGAGAGATCAAGTAAATGTATAATTAGAGTCGCCTGTGATTCGTGTTATACGTTTGGCACTACTAAAGTCAAATTCAAGGTTAGTAGGTTAGGATTTCTTTGCTATTTAACACAGACTAACGCAAAACTTAACCTGAAAATCTCTAATTTGACATAACTTAACAGTACTACCAATAATGAAGTAGAGAGTGACATGGTTTTTATCTCACTAGTGTGTTATGCAGGGCTACAGGCTTGGGGGCCCTGGGGCAACAAATAATTATGGGGCGCCCATGTTATCTTCCCCTTTACCTCTACATCACTTTCAGTTAGTAAGACTTTTTTAATAGGGTTACTATTTGGTGTTTTTATTTCTGTTAAGATAGAAGAATGGGTATTTAAAACAGACAAAACACATATTTACTTCACATCGAGTTTAATATAAAACTGTATTTAACGTTTAAACACGCTAAGTTTAGTTCAAAACGTTTTAAAGACAATTTCGTAAAAAACTTCCTCCGTCTTCGGGGGCCCTTATGTTCGGGGGCCCCGGGGCACTGCCCCGGTTGCCCCGGTGGTAGCTACGGCCCTGGTGTTATGGGGACTAAAATCGATCTAGTAAAAGCCTTATTATATACTACATTTCAAATAAGAATGGCGTAGGTTGCGCTTTAAACTCAAACTCAGTTTTACACTAGAAAAGTGTAAGTTTGGCCGTTGGAGTTTTACAATAATTTTGTCTTATATTAATTCAAATAGAGGTAGGCCCATCTTTTTGTCTACTATTTATTGGTTTTCCTTTTATATCTAAGATTCATACTTAATATCAAACTGACATTTGAAAAACTATTTGATTTTCAGATGGTTGTAATGATGACTTTGTTTCGACCAATCACGACCATAGTCATGATTACTACTTATTTTCAAGTACTGCATGCTTATTTGAAATTTATTATAGGAGGTGTTAGACAAAATAGAAAATATTCGCAGCACTTTAGAGGACAATCGTCATAACAACTAGAAGTATCCATCCATCCACTAGTGTCTTAGAGTCAGCTGCGCTGTTGTGTAAAACAAAAACGCGTTAAAAAACAGTAGTCGATAATAGAGACACAAGAAAAACTTAATGTACAAAACTTACAGACGCATTGTGAACGATATTCTAATAAGCTAAAACATTAAATGACTGTAAATTCGATAACAGATCTAGGAAATATCCATGAGGTATGGAAAATATTGAAAACTAACACAACACAACCAGAGATTGAGTCTTGTAGAATAAGGAAAATTTCATCGAAAACGAAGCAAAAGACACCATGGTTTACAGAGGAAAGCAAAGAGATAGGCACAGTTCTGACTGAGCCTTCAATTTGGAGAATAGAACTACAACTTTGCAGGTAAGAGAGTTGAAATGAGTTATAGTCCAGTTTAAAAACTAAAGACACTTTATCTCTGTAAACAATGTAAATCACTAGTAGGAGAGCTATTCTGAAATATCCTCACGAAACTCATGGTAAATAAATCAAAATAACACTTTTTATTTCATTTCTGCCGCTACTTTAAAATGTTATACAAATCAATAAAGAGTTCTGTAATAATACTGGTTATTTTATATTGAGCACAATTATTATGCAGCACGCGTGGCTTTCAGCGCCATAAGATTTCATTCAAGGAAGTTTGCCTGGGCGGTAATTGATTATTCACTTTTTGGGACTTTAAACAGTGCTGAATTCGTGGATTTATAATTCATGTACATTTTATAGTCTATATAAATAAAATTGTTATCAAAATGAAACTTGAAGCAGATTGTAGTGCTCTACAGATTAAAAACGCCACGCTTTATCAGCGGAGAAACGCGTAAGGTTTAAAAATGTGCACCAAAGACTTTGTGTTAAATATCCAATATGATCGTGAAAGACGTTGTGAGTAACCAGCACCACAATCTTTAGGATACTTAAAGAGGACCGAAAAGTTATCGGAACAAAAAGAAAAACTACAGATCGGAAAAAACTTAAAACTAAAGTCGATGTAAAATATGCAATTCATCGAAATATTGACGGTGCATTTTCCAATAATGAAGTTTCTACTTTAAAAGTAATACCTATACAAATAAGCGCAAATGAAACTTTATCAAAACTATAATGTTGTGTGCTGCTCCGAACACTAGGTTAGATAAATATTTGGTACTTGAATAAAAACCGGAAAAGTATAGAAGGAGTTAATAATCCGGAGAAAAAAGTTTCTAAATAAAATACGTGAATATCGACGTCTCAGGAAAACAAATTATTATACAGATAAGACTTGGTTAAATACCGTGTCCAGGGTTTGGCAGGGTTTGAACATAAAACGTGAGCCGGTGAAGGCCTCTCTACAGGATTAAAATTTTGCGTCTGGCAAGGCGGTTTATTACAACACACATTGGTAGTAACTTCGGGGATCTTAGATGGTGGGCTTAATGTGTTTGAATCGCGTAAGACGGAAGAGTACCACGAGGACATGAATGCCGATGTGTTTGAAACCTGATTTTATTTCATTCTGTTGCTTGTGCAACTTGGTTCGGTAATTGTAATGGACAATGCTCCGTACCACAGCCGACGTTCAAAAAGTATACCAACTTCCGAGTGGCGAAAAACTTGAGTGATTAAAATCAAAGAATTTACATGCGCCAGAAATATGCAAAAAGTGGAACTACTGGAGATTGTACGAATAAATTAGACCCAATATATTAAACATGCAGTAGATGAACACCACATCTTTGTGAGCTAAACCTTATTTGGGCCAAATTAAAAATGAAATGCCTCCGAAAAATTCAATTTTTAAACTGACTGACGTTGAACATTTGTTAGAAGAGGCCAATGTAACTGCAGACACTTGGAGACGGTTCATGTTAAAACAGAAGAACAAAAAATGTAGGACTTAGACATACACGTGTTGAATGCATAGTAAAGCCACTTATTATTAATCATGACGGTGACAGTGGTAGTGATAGTGACGATTCAGATTTAATTTCTGAAGATGAAGCCCTTTTGAATTTTGCACGCTGCTCGAATCTCCCTTTTAGTTCAGATAAGTAAATTAGATAAGATATTATCAGTTATAGCACTGGAATATATAATAAAGCCATTGTTGCAATTATGCCAAATGAGATAGATCACAAGCAGGAGAACAGGCATAACATGTGGCTGCTTAGTGCAGATTAAGTAATTAAAACGACAGCCAAACTGCATATATCGCACTAAATCTGTGATTGTGAAGCAAGAACGAGCATATAGTTTGATAAATCGCGAGTTGAAAAGGATCATAGCCTCACTTTCATTCCCATGCTTATCTACTGTCTTTGTGCCGCGAAACAGCAATTAAAAACGCTCCTAGCAAATCACCTTTTATATAACATCGACAAATTAAATCTCGGGTGTGATTATTGCAGGGACAATGCCTTATCCACCATAAATTATTATTTCATTCCAATTGTTGAGAATTCCTGGAGCGAAGCGTCGTTATTGTTAATGTTTCCGCATTGAGCGGCCTTTTCACCATGTGTAAGTTTCGATTGAAGATAAACACGGCATAAAGCCCAGGAACTGCAGTTATCGTACGGCACATAACTTTATAAACGGAAAATATTCGAAACTGGTTTGCTTCAAACGGTAGTCAAAGCTTTCTTTGAAGTTTTGTGTTTTCTATTTTGCATTATTAACCAGTTTAGTTTATAAACGTCAAAATGCTATGCAGAAAACGTAAACAAGGCCTTATTTGACTGATTTTGCCCTTCGTTCTTACTTCTGCTTTCATCAAAGCATCTTAATGTAACGGAATTTCAGAAAGCTGTAATATTTACGCGCTAAGCTTTTGAAAAATAAAAATGTCACGTTATATTTTCAGGGATATTTCTTTCAAAGCAAGTATGAAAAGTGGAGTTGAGAACAGGCGCGGTTCGCTATCAGGATTTCCCATAACAAACCAGCGATTCAAAGATTTTTTTATTCTAAAATAAATATTTGGTGTAGTTATTTCTCATTAGTTTTTTGTTTTATTTTACAGCTTTAACAAACCAGAAGTAATTTTTATTTCGTTAATATGAACTGTAGGAACACCACTCATTGCTTTCCGGACGCATGAAAGCCTGATTGAAGAGGCTCCTCAACTTTTCGACAGTTTGTAGACTACAGCGAGGGCCAGCGGCAGAACATAGGCAGAAAGCTTAGAAGATATTAACTTTCAGTTTCGATAAAAACTGTAAAACAGTTAAACTTTATCTTTTTTTTGCAGAAACTAAATTACAAAATGCAGTAGAGGTACCAAGTTGAACAGAAGAATTGCCGGATGTTTCTCGAGCTGTGCCACTGTTATTACTTTTGCAACACGAAATGCATCAAATTTTTTAAGAAGCTCTAAAACTGTTCTAAGTGTTGGTAACAACACCTAGGTCTACATTTGAAGCCGAGCGATGCTTCTCAATGTTGAAAAGGATTAATACTTGTTTAAGAAACCCAATGAAGTGTATTAGGAACGATATCAGCAGAAAAAATGTCGAAGACTTTAATAAATGAGCGATTGACCTATTTGCAAATTTTAAAAAAATGTGGAACAAATTTTTTATATCGTACAACTTGCACTGATGATAGTTTTTGTAATATGCAAAATATTTAGATCTCGGAATGTGGAAATCTGTCTTTATGAAAGGTTCTCAAATCCAATTTGTTACCAAAAGCTGCACACTAGGAAAAAACTGTTTTTTCAAATTGTGATATTTTTCTAAGAATCAATTATTTTTAGGAAGAACTACAAAATGATTATTAGTTCATTTGTTGCAATAGCTAACAATCAACGTGCTAACTTCTCCTTAAGTGTCCTATTATAAATACCGTTAAGAATAAAATATAAACATATTATACTGACGTTTGTTTTGATAAAGTAGTTATCTACACGTAGTGAATCTTATTGGTATGCAAATAGTCATCCGAAGGTTATTGCCGTTAAGATCAAAGGCGGTAGCTATGTACAGAAAAAAATCCTAATATCTTTCAAGCAATCATTCAGGTCGACCAAGAAGTTTATGAACGAGCATTAAGGGCAGGCAATGTTTTCGTAGCTTATGACAGTTGCAGTGTATATGATGCCGTTGAATTGCAGAGGTGTTTTACATGTAACGAATATAATCATTCATCGAGAAATTGTGAAAAGTCAGTTAGTTGTCCACTGTGTGGGGAAGGCCATGACGTAAAAAATTGCAGTTCTAATTCACGTAAGTGTTCAAACTGTGTTAATTTAAAAAACCAAAGTATATCTGCTGAACATGGGAAAGAGAAAAATGCACCGCTTACGCTGAGGCACTGAATAAATTTAAAAAATAATACTTGCAGTCAAATAGCAATCAGTGAGTAATTGTCATACGCCCCTCGTACATCTGTCTGGAGTTGAATCAGGCTTAGGTGAGAACAAACACATTTTATCAGTTCTTTATCAAAACACGCGAGGTTTACGCACAAAAACGACAGAGTTTTTTAATTCAGTGAGTCAGAGTGAATACAAGATCTTTGCTTTAACTGAAACCTGGCTTGAATCTTCCATTCACGATTCAGAACTATTTCCTAATTATTTTACTGTTTATAGATCAGACAGAAAATTTGCAACGAGGGGAGGAGGCGTACTGATTGCAATTCATAACAAATATAAATCAATGCAACTTAATATAGTAGATCTTTCTATCCCTATTTTTCATTTTATTGATTTAATGGCAGTAAAAATTACACTGTCCTTTGGTTGCCTTTACTTGATTTGCGTTTATGTACCACCTAGAGCTAACGTTTCAGAATATGAACAATTGTTTGAAGCACTTGAATCGATTCATGTAGTCTCTGATGGCATGGTTTTGATAGTGGGGGATTTTAATATTACTGAATATGCAGACTTTATACGAGATTCTACACACAATAAGCAAATCTCATACCTAAATAATTTATGCAGTTTTCTGAGTATATCACAAGCTAATTTTGTCTATAACGAATTCAGTCGTATACTTGATCTCGTTTTACATAATAATCATTGCTTTGTTGAAAAATCGCTTGATGCCCTGGTCTCTGAAGACGGACACCATCCAGCACTTGATATCACGTTATCATTAAGAGCAGACAATAAGCATAAAGATACATTTCAATCATTATTTCAAGACTGCTACAATTTTCGTAAAGCAAACTTTCCGTTATTGTACGATTCCTTATCAAAAATTGATTGGTCCTTTTTAGAGGCGGTTACTGATGCTGATGATGCCTGCGGTTACTTTTATGGCAAGATTTATCATATTTTAGATCAATGTGTGCCAAAATACTCTAAAAAGTCCAACAATAATTACCCTCCATGGTATAACAGTGGCATCATTAAATTAATTAAAATCAAAGCAAAGTTTTGGCGGAAGTATAAGCGCGATAATGACAGTTATGCATTTCATGAATTTAAACGATTTCGAGCAACAGTTAAACATGAAATAAGCACTGCTTACTATAGATATGTTAAGAATGCCGAGGAAGATATTTCAAACAATCCAAATAAATTTTGGGCATTTATTAATAATAAGAAATGTTCTTCAAAAATCGGCGATACTATGACTTACAAAAACCAAGTACTGGATAACTCACAAGACATTCTTAATGCTTTTGCAGATTTATTTAAGCGGTCTTATATTATCTCCACACCGTGGAATTCTTCGGTTAATGATATTATAGAGGGTAATACCTGCAGTAATTATTTGAATTTTCATGAAGTTAGCGAGGAGGAAGTATTTGAAATACTCAAGCAGGTTAAACCAAAAAGAACAACTGGACCTGATAACATTCCCGCTTTCATTCTAAAAGACTGTGCCTCTGCACTTATGCGTCCCCTTTCTATTTTGATTAATATTTGCATTAGGTCAAGTAAGTTTCCTTCCACCTGGAAAGTATCTAAAGTATGCTCAATTTATAAAAAGGGCGCTAAACATAATATCAGTAATTACAGGCCTATCTCTATAATTTGTAATTTTTGTAAGGTATTTGAAATGTTGTTGGAAAAGAGAATCGCTAGTCATGTAAGTAACATTATTTCCATCAACCAGCATGGTTTCATGGAAGGACGTTCTACTATAACTAATTTAACGGAAATAACGCAGTTCATTGCTGAGGGTATTGACAAGCGGTCCCAGACAGATGTAATCTACACTGATTTCTCTAAAGCTTTTGACAGACTGGACCGTGGTATATTGCTGAACAAATTACTATCAGTTGGCTTATCTCGTCCATTAGTCGAATTATTTCACTCATATTTGACCAGTAGA